>BMAV01007181.1:105642-302452 GCA_019973955.1 Trichonephila inaurata madagascariensis
TGCGCGCTACCTAAATGGCATTGTGCAGATGCGCGCTACCTAAATGGCATTGTGCAGATGCGCGCTACCTAAATGGCATTGTGCAGATGCGCGCTACCTAAATGGCATTGTGCAGATGCGCGCTACCTAAATGGCATTGTGCAGATGCGCGCTACCTAAATGGCATTGTGCAGATGCGCGCTACCTAAATGGCATTGTGTAATTTAACCATCCCGTTTCAAAATACTTCTGAAGAAATTGGTGTTCTCATGCATTTTATCGGAATTTTTTAAATTATATGATGTTACAAATATTAATTCTTAACTTATTCGATGAATTCTAGATGGATCGGCATGAAGAGGATGGTACGGTTCATGGCGTGAAAACTTTGGAAAATCTGCAAATTTTTGGTCACGTTGATGCAAAAATCCTGAACAATTTCGTAGTGGGTGACATAATGCACAATAAAGCATTCCAAACAGTTCAAGGTAAGAAATGCATGTACTAAGAAATTGTCATTGTTCTGTTTGTGGTCGTTTATGCCGACAGAAATTCAAATTCGTAAGGTTTCAAAGGATACTACTCGTTTCTTGGATTCCTTAATTTTCCTGATTTTAAATCAACGAAAATATGCATTGCACTCGCATTACTTTTAGTTTACATTCTTAATTTTGATACGGCATGACAAATCTGTTTGGAATCCTTTTGAGAAAGATTCGTATTCATCAATTTTTCAAATTTCGCTTTCGTGTATTAATTTCGATGATGAATATTAAAAAGGGTCAGTGCTGACAGCAAATATTTTAGTATTCTAAAAATGCCAATACCTAATATTTGATAATTTCGACGCTGTAATCTTAGCAAAGGGACAAACTATGATTAATAAAGAATGATAATATTTAACTATTTTGATTCATTTACTAATCAAATGTCAATCGGATTTGAAAACATTCGTAAATTTAGAATGACATTACCATAACAAGAATTATATAACTAATATATGTAGATAGCGAGTGTTTTGGCTCGAATCCATGATTATAATCCATATTATACGCACTGCGAGTAAATTTTGAAATCGAATATTCTTAAATAGGAAAATAAAAGCGCTCAATGATTGCCAGTGTTTCAGGACAAAGTGCCGTTCTTTTACTTTCTCAGAATTAACTTTTTTTAAAAAAACTTTACGTACATTTTGCTCGTTCGGCTTTTGATATCTTTTGAGTTCAAAATCACTGACATATTTAAAAGATCCCGTGAATAATATCACTAATGAGTAATTCGAGTTAGAATTAAACTTCAGATTTGTGCATATTTTATAAATCAAATCGTATAATAAGTATATCAAGAATGTTTTACCTACGCGATTAAATAATCCGTGCTGTCTAGTTTTAAGAATATAAGATTGCATGCGTTAATGAAGCTTTTTACGATTTTACTCGTTTAGAAAAGTTCCCTTCATAACTATAGTTAGACTATCAAAAACCTATTTAAGTAGTATAATCTTATTAATGAAGTGTACTTTCCATTTTAATTATGAGACTAAGCTTCTTACTAAAACTTAGTTTTTTGATGTTTTTAAATGCTTGCAAGCTTAAATATTTTTCTGTATGCTATTCATAACCGCTCCATTAGTTCGCTTTAACAAAATGAAAACTTCGGTTAAAATGCAGTATTTTTTTTTTTAATTATCGCTGAAATAACTACAGTTAAAAAATTTAAGAAATCTCTCGGCAGAGTCTGTATACTTATGACAATAAAATCGTAATGTTTTAACGCTTTAACAGGGGAAAAGAGTTTTCTCTCTGAACCGACAACAGTTCCTGGTGACCTCGTAGCCCAGAATGTAAATTTCAATACATTCAACAGCATAGATCTTCAGAAATTCATAGCTAACGCGGTCTCAAGAACTGCACCCAAGTACGTTATTACAAATAAGGCTTTCTGGAGCATCGAAGGTAAGTAATTAAGCATTATGCTTAATCTTGTGAATATATCGCTTTCAATTTCTTGGTATCGATATTGTTAAACTCCTGATCTAGATTTTTATTGACTAGTTTTGTAAAGGATAATTTATAGTGCAGTATAACTACTGAATAAGAACGTTAGAATTTTAAGTGGACGAATAGCGGATGTATTAATGCTTAAGTTTGTACCACTTTGCTGTGAAACTGTAAGAGATCAATGTAACTTATATTTCAATTTCGTACAATACGTACTTTACATAGATGTATAAATGTATGGATTTATGGAAATGAGTGGGCAGATATATACTGGTCAAGAGTGAATCCCAAATAACGCAACCAGATCCTCCTTTGTATTTGAAGCATATAGAGTTATGTCTTTCACCATTAAATCCAAACGTTTCAGCCTAGCATGTCTATAGAGAGGGCTTCGGGCAAGACGTAAATGAGAATTTCTAGTTTCTTGCCTAGAACAGTCAACGTGGCCCATTTTAGGCTTACTACTAGTCATGGCATTTTCCAGGATTAGCTGTATAAAATGAGGAAGCCAGATTCAGATTCCTGCCCACTTTGTAATCATGAAGTACCTATGACTAGGTATTGCATCACTGCATGTCCTGCTGTTTTTTTAATGTTGTGGACTTGAGTCTTTTGGTGACTGTTTATCATATTACATTATATTCGGCTGCTTGTTGATTTATCACAAAGATTAGAGACGGACACAGAATAAAATCAGATGTCTATTAATTTTGTACCTGATATTTACGACGATGTGGCTAGATGCGATACATTTAAACCTGTAAAAGAACACTAGCTACTTGAAAAGTTCAGTGGGAACAATTTTTTCAGTTTAAATTTACTTTCAAATTTGCAATTGATTACTTGCAAATTCTCCCTTGATATTTTTATACTTAAAGATAATTAAAAAAAAAAAAAATGGTAGAAAGACTGTGCCTTATTTTAAAATAAAGAATGAGTTGTGTGTGCTATAACGAAAAATAAAGGCAAACGACAAACTGATTCCTGGAACACTGTATTAAGTCAATGTTTAAAAGCGATCAATTTCTTGTTTTTCATTGAGTTAGTCTTAAAGCATTTGTTTGGAAAGAGGTAACTTCATTCATTCCAACATCACGCTGTCAACCTAACCGATATATTTCATTTTTCGCAGAGATTTTTGCGAACTAAAGATTTAGTTTTCTATCGCATCGTGTTGATCCTATTGTCATATACGTATAGAGATCTAGCAGCTATTCTCTAATCCCTTACCCTCACTGAATTTCCAGCGAGTCAGCGACTCGTGTGAAGAGTTTAATCGCATTCTATGCATCAACCATCTTCCTTAAAATGGTATTTTTTTAATAGTTGAATCGGCTAAATTCCTGCAACGTGATTGGTCATGGGATAATTGCAATCGCATGTTTCCAGCGAATCGGTTCAAGCACTTCGCTGTTGCCAACTTTTTTACAAAAACTTTACCTATGCTTTCTTAGAGAAATTTAAACTAAATACACTTAATTTTAAAATACATGTATAATAATTTTAATTTTAAAGCTTTTTGTAGAAATCTTAGTATCTCGAACATCTTTACCAAATTATAAAATTCGAAAATTTTTCTGGCATTTGTTCTGTTTGTAAAACTTAGATTGTTTCCGGTGTTTAACTCCGTAGAGACCGTGCGATTGCAATTATGTGACCAACATGAATTTAGCCCATTGTATGCTTTTGAATTTCGTGATTTCGTAGTAAATGTTTTATACAATATTCTAAACTATGATAACTGAACAAGTAATATAAAAAAAAAATTTAAGTCGATTCCTACTTAGATCAACAAAGAAAATTTATTTTAGCCACTTTTTATTAAATAGTTGCAATTAATATATATATATACATGACAGAATCGCAACATTAAGTGGTAATTAATTTTTATTAATTATCATTTAAGTATCGTATTGTCATCCAAAACAATCGTGTATATAAATTTCAGTTCAACTTAATACTTTAACACGCTAGAAAAAACCTTTTCAAGTTTTGACACAAATCGCCAAAAGGGTCGCTAAGTCGCTAAAAATGATGCCAACATGGTTGTATTTGTAATTTAAATTAGTTTTAATCGGTTAATTTTGATTAATTATTGTATTGTCATCCAAAATAATCGTGTATAAAATTTCGGCTCATTTGAGTGCTTTAAAATGTATTTTATTAATGATTGAAAATTCCAAGATAAATAGAGTGAGCTAATAGTAGGAATAGAAAAAGGAAATATAAAAATCTCTCCTGTAGATCATTCGCTGTAGTGAAACTGTATTTTAATATGCAATAGGAGTAAGATTCCAACAAACTAGAGCTTTGTTTTACATGTGATGAATTCAACTTTTTAGTAATACTCTCATGCAGTCGAAATAATTTGTAGATAATTTTTCAAATCGGTTGAAATGAGATACAAATATTCTTAAAACTTCGTGAAATATTCAAAAATATTATTCACTAAAATATTGATTTTTCAGCTCAAGACTTGATCCTGGCTGAAGAAAGTACTCTGAATGGAATTAACTTCTCCCGAATGTTGAATAGAATCGTAACTCTGAACACTCCTCAAGAAATATTAAGCGGTAAAAGATTTATGGAGCAACTTGTCTTGGAGAAATCCTCAACGATTTCGAATTTGAATGGCGAGCCTTGGTCCAACATCGTCAATAACGTTGTTTTTGTTGACGAATACAGCTATATAACTGCTCACAAAACATTCAATGGGTAAACTAGCTTTGGATATGAATAAAATGAACACCTAGATCTATTTTACCTTACACTGTTACACATAGAAGTCTTTCTTGGTTCCTATTTTCAAAAAGCTTCTCCTTCGGTAATTCCTATTTAAATGTAATGAAAACCTTTATTCTGTTAACTATATTGTCATTCGTATTATGTTCAAAATAACTTGTTTAGAATATTTACAGTTATTCCAATCATTTTTAAAAGCGATAAAAACCAGAGAATTTGAGACTATAAATTATGTCCAACATGGGTATAGTTATTTAACACTCTCGACCAAAACAGCACGACTTTATCGATAATTTCAACTTCATCTAACTAGGAATGCATCACTTGTTCATTGCAAGAGATTTTATATTTTCAAATTTGCACCAGAGAACAAATTATTTTGCATAATTTTTCTAAAATAAAGCCTTATCTACAAAAATATTTAGTTTAACGTAAAACTTTAGTATGCATTTAACGATTTGATAAAAAAAAGCAACTTTTGTAGGTTGAAATTTTTAGTCTTGCATGTTGAACAAATTGTTTTTCTTCGAAACAGCTTTCAGAGAATGATAAAGTTTTCAAAAGAATTGAATTTTCATAGTATAAACCACTTAAGGAGTTCAATTCCAAAAAAATCAATAGAATTTGAAATTGTATGCTCTCTATATTGAAAACATCGTCAAACTCCCAGAGAATATCTAGGCCGGAGTTGTTGAGTCGTGTTTTAGTATCCTAGAACCACTGAAGAGGGGCTAATGCACATTAAACCTGTTGGGGCTCAAAGTCCACGGAGGGGAGGGTTACCAGCTCGGGTGTCTGACTCGTCACAACATTTGACCCTGATTTCAAAAGAACGAGGTCAGTCACCAATAGCCCTCGTTTTGCTTTAAAGTTCGACGTAAATTTGCTTTTTTAAATTTTAAGAGGCAATTCAATTTTATTCTAAAAGAAAATTATTTACATCAATCCTAATCTCTTACTATAAGACAATAAGTTATGTATTTCAATTTCTCACTTAGGCCACGGTAGCAAAGTGGTCATGGTCATGAAGCCGGCATGTCAAGAGTAGAGTGCCACTGAAGACCCATCGTATAGAGGAACTGATGCATGTTGAATTCTGCCTATGCTGAGTCCTCACGTTGGCGCGATACGGAAGTTTGAAGACGGAGTTGCCAACTCGCGTGTCATCCATGTCACTTGACCATGGCTTGTGACCATGAGGCCTCCTCATAGACCATGAAGTTCACCGCCAATAGCCCGCGTGTTACCTTATAGTGCAACATTAATAAAAGTCACTCATACTTAATTTTAAATTCATTAATTAGAGTATGTTTAGTTGGGTATGTGTAATAAAATTTTAAAAACTTGGATTTCTTTTTTTTTCCTTTAGGGAATTTGAAGCAGGAGACTTGCTGATCCATGGATTTATTAATGGTATCAACATTACGTTCTTGTATGAAAATACATTCTTCAAATCTGGAAATAACGTAATTAAACAATGATGTCTTTCACAGAAGATCTACACATTGGTAATGTAAAATGCATCTTTAATACTTTTAAATCTTGAAAACGTTTGAAGAACTTTGCTACTGTTTAACTTTGTCAATAAAACTAAGACTTTTTTTTTTTTCTTAACCTTTTGTGCAAATTCCATTTCGCTTGTTTCTATTTCTTTATCAAATATTTTATTTGTATTCCTCGTGTTTATTTCGTCCTATGGTTTTCGAGGCACAAGAACCTTCATACAAGAACCTTAAGGTATCAGACTACGTTCGGAACCGTGATTTTAAAAAAGCGCACATAAATGGATAATTTTTACATTTAGTGTCACTTAGATTAGAATGCATGTATAAAATTGTTTTAAGGATATTTTTTGACAAAAAAAATTTATTTAAATACTCTATTTCGGCAAAAAATTAACTTGGAGAACATTTTGAAAAAAGGTTATTCTTTTTGTGAAAAATTCTTCTATTATAATAATATTTTGCTGTTTTAGCTGAGGGGCCCTGTCAGAGAGGGCTCAACTATGATTTTGAAAAATTCACATTATTTTCAGAGTTACAACCCATTGAAATAATTATCGGGTTTTTTTTTTACAATTTCTTCCTTCTGTTGTCGTAAAACATGGATAAACCCACTTCTGAGTTACATATTTCAAAAATTCTAGTTGAGCCTCTGTACAGAGGTCTGAGCTATATACAGGCGAAATATTGTTACAATAAACATTTTTAAAGGAAATATTTTGAAATGGGTCATTCTATGTTCATTTTTTTGTCAAAATAGTGTACTTAAATAATTTTTTATTGTAATACTATTCTTAAAACAATTTTATATGCATTTTCTATTCTAAGTGACACTAAATATCATAAAAATTATCCATTTGTACTCTCTTGCAAAATCACGGTTCCGAACGTAGTCGGATACCTTAACCATTCCCTTATGACTTTGCTTTCTTAGTCCCCGCGTTTGTGACAAAATCAATGGGAGAGAGGCTAATTTCTCTACTTGGATTTTGACATGGTAACTTGTTATTAAATTAAACCTCGTAACTCGAAATTGAATCTATTCTGAACCAGAAGATGCGTATTTCGTACTTTAATCTTACTGTATTTTATATGTATGTTATCTTATTAATTTTAATAAATATTATTGCCGACGTGCAACATTAAATATTTTTCCTATAAATCAAACTTCCGACAAGATCTTATTTGAATTACGGATAATCTTCGGCTATATTCAATTTATCTTAAGATCAAGGTCTTCAAAACATCTAAGTATGTAAATCCCCATATTACAAAGAATAAAATTTTACTTGGGTATCATGTATCCTATGCAGTTAATAATTTATTATAAAGTTACTCCGGAAAAAAAATGAATTGTAGTTAAATTTTTTTAAAAATTTAATAAATTGTAAACGTGGGCCAAAAAATTTTCTTTAAAAAAAAATTGCCGAGACATACAGAAATATACAAGTTTTGAGTATTATATATGCACTGTTTCGTACTGTTTTTGAATTCTTTAAACTTCGCAATAAATGGGCTTTTTTATATTAATTTGTGTTTAGTAGTGCAATTTTAATTAATATCCACTAAAGCGTAATAAACTTAATCCCTTGCCTATGACGCCCGAACTCTGTTCGATCAACGCAAATACTCCAATATTGAAATACACGAGCCGAGTTCGGGAAAGCGAAAAATTGGTTTTTCAATCAAACTCGGTTTGTGTAATGAATAATATGCAATTTACCATTTTTCCAATACATGGCGATACTTTCCCTCGAAAAATTTGGTAATTTAGCTCCATTTGTTGGATTTTTGTAATTTTGCAGTTCGTATATACCACACTGCAAGAAAGGAATCTGAGGGACACTGAAACCTTGAAAGCTGATATAAATAATACTGTTGTGTATTAGTTTATATTCATCTTCAAAATTGTTATGACCAAAAATTATTGTAATTCATTAACATTTTCAATATATGCGAAAATATTGAATATAGTAATTTCACTTAAATTGTTTCTTTAATCTATTTTTAACATTTTGATGATAACAAAATTAAAAAGAGAATTTAAATTTTTGGCACGTTTTTGTCAAATACATTCTACAGGCAAGGGGTTAAATTCCGCCAGTAAGAGTTGAGTATTATCCAAGAATTGCGTCAAGTTTTATATCCAATCGTAAAAATATTTCTTTAATCTCTAGCCAATCTGCAGGCAAACGCCTTGATTGATGGATTAAGCAAGGATAACTTCATTGATATTCAACAAGATGAAAGTCTAGATCATGCTCAGTTTGTGTCGGACGTCGTACTTTCAAACATGCACGTTGGAGGACTTTTAAATGGATGCAATATCACGCAGGTAAATGATTTTATTGTGAGCAGCAAGAATATGCTTTAATTTATTCCATTTAAATTGGATGACTTTGTTAATGTCTCGTTAAATACAAGGTTTTCTATCGTATTTACAAAACTTGATTGAATTCACTGTAACGAATGCGAGTTTTATTTTTCCCATTAAAGTTTTTTGTCGCCGTGCGTGCTTACTAAAGTAATAAACTTCATTTCTTAAAATAAGTTCCACTGTTGTGACTAGCTTTTTTTTAAAAATTTCTGGTTTTAAAATTTTTTCTACTAACCAATTAATTAATCTTCTCGGTTTATGTGTAAACGGGAATACATGGCAAGAAAATGAAGATAAGTCTCAAAATTCTTAATGACTATTCCGATGCACATTAAATCTGTTGGGAACTCGATATCTCCTGTTAGGGTAGTTAGGAGAGGCAATGTTAGATCGTGTTATCCTTGTTGCTTGACAAAGATTAAAGATTACTAGGTCCGTTGCCAATAGCTCTCGTGTTACTATATAGTGCTACCGACAGAATAACTCGCTTTGAATGACTATTGTGAAGTTTGTGTGTGTGGGCCATTTTTATGTAGGAAACTTCAAATTTTTCCTTATCTTGCATAACGTATTTAGAGACTCGACTCGGTGGCTGAGATAGCGTGCCCGCATCGTGAGTCTAAATTGCGAGTTCAATCCCTCCTAGAATAGATTTTATGGTGTGAAAATTAAAGCTTCAAAAATTTGGAAGTGGAAGCTGCTACTAAATGGTGCTTGCAGCCACAGCAAATCTCCAAGAGTGAAAAGGCTAATCTGCCAAAATGCAGCCCATTTGAAAGAGGGGATGGTCAAATAATTACTATTTCAATTAAATACCATCATATTGCATTTATTACATAACCTGCAAAATATCTGCGGATGTAATGCTTTGTAGATTGGCATTATGTTTGTGGAAGAGTGGGATATATTCCATTTTATGCTCTTTAAGGGAACTGTAGATCAATTTTTTTTATTGAATAAATTTGGCATTAAATATTTAAACTACGTGTTGAAAGCGCAAATTCTTTTTCAGTTCTTATTGTAATGAATTTACCAACAAATCAAAACATTGAAGGAAGAACCCTATTTTACAGACCAAAGGGAATTATTTGGTTAAACCATGAAACTCGTTAAAAAAATGTAGACTGCAGATACGATAGCTGAACCGTATTTATCAATTATGGGTACATTTGAAATAAAACGGGTACTTAGATAAATATTAAATTAACTGTTAAAAAGGGCAGTTTCATTCCATTCTAAACTAAAATAGATTAATATGGAATTTGGCATTGCCATTCTTTTGCTAAAGTTGGTCAAATAACTACTGGAATATTGATTTCTAGTTATATGAATTGATTTTAATTTTTGCGTGCATGTATAACTTTTTATTTAGCATGTGTATATTATACGAAATTGTCCATATTTTAAATGTTGCAAACATGCAAAACATCTAGCGAATTCGTGCACCATTAAATGGATTTTAAATCTTCTAATGATTTACAAAGGTTGCTCCTAGTTCTTTTTCATAGCTTTCACTTCACGTAAGTTTTGTATTAATTCAGATTATTTTACAGCTTAGATTACAGACCTTGTTTGCCAATAAAAAGGATCAGTTTGTCGAGGAGAAAGTCGTCGTTCAGAGTATACACATTATAGGGAATTTGCATCTAAAAGACAGAGTAAATGAAATTCCAGTTGAAGAATTGCAACTACGATTTATTACAGTTGCTGGGGATCAGATAATAACTACTCCTGTTCTCGTGGAATCTGATCTAAGAGTTGCCAAACTCAATTTAGCAAACTTGACGAATAATATTAATCTTGCCGAGATACTTCGAGATGCAGTTAGACATTCTTTTCCACAAGTAAGTTTCATAAATAGTGTATTAATTTTTAAGTTAAATGTGCCTTTTTTACATTTGCTAACGATTAGAGGAAGGTAGGACTGATTTTTCTAAAATTCGCTGCAGATTTTTTAATTAAATGTTGACGCGATTTTTTCAGTATACTTTGCCGCTTAGCTCTTCAATAAACGTCGTAGCAATATAACTATTGCCCCATTTGAGATCCAAGTGTTAATATTGTTTCGAGAATTGGTCACTTATGAAAAATGACGCCAAAAAGCGTCGTTTTTCACTTATTTTTAAATTGTTAGGGTCAATATATTTCCTGGATTGAACAAGGTATTAATACGAATTGAAGGGGAGAAATGCCAATTGTTAAATTATATGCAAGGTTAAATTTTCAATCTATGAACGAGCTTTCGTTTCTTTTTTTGCAGTTTCGTTGCGTATGGTTCTTTAGCATATTTCAGTACACGTCACGATCTGTTTACAATTTCATCAAGTTTTTATAAAGATCGTTATACTCTGGGTACCTGGATTTTGACGTTTAGAAATTATCTTGTGAAGGATACTATAGCCAGCACAACAATATCGGGAATGAAAACAAAATATTAGACCCCTTAATATTATCCAATACACTAGAGTAAAAATATCTAAGAATATTAAATAATTGCCCAACAATGTCTCAAGCATAATGTGTCATTCGTACATCAGTTAAGCGAATATCTATATAATTAAAATGGAATTGCCTTGGTTTTATAAGGTATGTGGAGTTTTCGCGAATGATTTTGAAGCGATTGCTATAGTACGTAACTATCATATTACACATCTTCTAGTAATGCTTTCTTGGAACACGTATTTTAGCCAGATTTTGACACTTAGAAATTTTAAAAATTCGCTTCGCAAACTTATTTTATTACAATGAAAACCAATTTTTATAATTGTAAAACTTGCGTCATTTATAGATTTAATTCCAACGTGTGAGCTTAATAAAGCAGCTCTTAAAGAAGGGAAATAAAATTAAGTTCGGAAATATTGTTAATGGGTCAACTTGAAAATATAAAACTGAACATAGATTATTAGATAAACATTAAACGTCTCGAACGAATTCGTCAGTATTTTCAATCGCGGGACAAATTTTGCTATTTACGTTGCGGTATTGTAAACGGAAGAGACTAAAGCTATTGCACATATCTCTTAATTGGTAGTTAGAAAATTTATTCAACTTTCGCGAATCTAAATCGTACACTTAATAGCAAGTTTCCTTGCATTATTTCATCTACAAATCTTTAAAAACACTTTTGCAATTGTTTTATAAAAGTAAATAGTTTTTTAATAGGTTTTTAGGATCGACATTTTTCTACATATTGGAATCACTGTTTAATATCGGAAACTCTTGCATAACCAGACCATTTACAATATAAAACAATCGAAAGCTACTATACGGTATAAGTTACATGTACGTGAAACATTTAAAATGTCTTTCAAATGTACATCCATCCTTGGTTTAAAAATAGATTCGTCATTCAATGAATCTTACAGCTCCTATGAGATTGATTCACCCAATAGTCACATGTTCGCGAACAAGTGGCAGGTGCTGTCGAGTCGTGAGATTGAAATTTATTGTTAGTCCCTATGAAAACTCGTCATGTAGAGTGGCTGATGTACGTAAAATATCGAGGCTCAAATTCCACCCCTTGACATGGTGTGGAAGTTTTTAGAGGGTACTACTCACGCAGCGTTCTCGTCATTTGACCACACTTCAAAATTAAGGTCCATCACTAAGTGCTACTTTAGAGTGACGCAATTTAAAATCGTATCAAACAGAATTGATTCACTTTAAATTTCAAACGGTTACTTTGAACTTATTGTGTTGAAAATAGTTTTGAAATTTTTAGAACGAACATTTTTACAGGAAATTTTAGGACACAAGAGCTTTCAGGATATCAAGGCGGATACTCTAACTGCAGGAGCTTTATTTATTATTGAAAGCTTGGATGGTATTGATGTAATTAATGTGTTCAACAATGCAGTGATGAAAGCCGGCAACAAAAAGATCTTCGGTGAAAAAATCTTCCACTCGCTAAAAGCTGACGATGTCGTGATACATGGTAAGTAACTTGACTCTCAATGATATTTCAATGTCACCCAAATTATACTGAAAAGACATTGTTAAAGAAATCATTAATGTGGTGTATTGCTAACTTAAAATATTTAAAGTTTATAAAATTTTTTAGCCAATGACAGTAAACACTTTAACTTAATTAAAAGAAATTTTTATTCACATTCTAAAATGTTTATGTTTTAGGATACATCAATGGTCTTAGACTACCACAAGATGTAGTCTTGACGAGCACAGACGACCGAATTTCTGGTCACACATCCGTCATGTCTGGTTTAAATTTGGAATCCGATGTAAATGTCTTTGGTAAAATCGATGGAGTAGATCTTGACCATTTTATTCAAAATCGCGTTTCACTGACCGAAGAACAATTAGTTTCCTCGTCTCTGTCATTTGTTCGAGATGTTACAATTCTGGGTAAGTTTGGTTTTAAATTTTTTAAACCAAATACAGTTACCATCTACAAATTTTTAGTTCTTAGTAATGAAGCAATTTTTTTTGTTCGATATTTTTAAAATGTAATAAGATTTTGTCTCGAGGTATAAAAGTAAAAACATTCTGTATTTCAAAATATACTATTAAAACGCATATATCTTGCATTTTATGGCCTGACATACGAATAAAATTATGATGCACTTTTTCTTTCACCGTATAGTATCATCGAGAAAGAACTTCGAGCATTTGAAACAAAACAATTGACACATTCTCGGCAGGCAATGTAGACTGACTTCTCCGAAACGTCAATCAATGGCACATGAAATGGCATCTCCTAGACTTCATATGTCAAGGGCATAATACAGTTACTCCATTTAAAATAAAATCGTACACTCTCGTAATTTTTCTGCGAGATTGAGTGCTTCTAAAATTAAGTTTCACTAAATACTAGCGAAACCTGGTTCAAAGATCGGAGGTATAAAGTTTTGAATCGCTTTGATATGCGATGAAAATGAAGGATAAAAGATCAAATTCGAAATGAACCTTAAGCAAAAAAAGAATCTTGTCTGTTTTTAAAATTGGTCTCTATATTCGTAATAATGATTTCATAATTGAAAAATTGTGAGCTCGACTCAAAGTTCCCCAAAAGAGTTTTGACCCAAATTATTAGCAATTCAATGCGTTAAATTCAGTTTCGTTTAAGTTATGCGTATTACTTGGTGTGGAAATTAAGTCATGAAGCTTTTATTTAATCGCCAAAAATTATCGATTCCTTATTGTGCAATTTTGACATTTATTCAAGTAATTCTTTCGAATTTCAAAACCAGTTAGGTTTGGAATAAAAGAACATTGTTTAAATACAATTATTTGCTAAGTGCTGAAGCTGCCACGAAGCTTCTGTGTATGATTACACAACTATACTTTGAGAAATAATGAGTATATACAAGTGGTTGTACATTGAGTGGTTATGGAGGAGTTTCATAGTCCAATTTCCGCGAAAAATCCATCGTATATATAGAACCTGCAAATTCGGACAGAGCTGACTCGTCGTAATGTAGGATGGAAGTTAGAAAAGTGGAATACCAACTGAGGCACCGTTCTCTTCACTTGACCGTGGCTTAGAATTACTAGTTCCATCGCTGACACTCCATGTTGATTTCAATGCGATGTTAATACTTGATCGAGTTGTATGAATGTTTGATTCTCTAGCATGATTAAATATACACGTTTTTTTAAAATATCAAATTTATATAAATGAATTGTGAGCTAAATATGCAAGAAGCCACGACCTTTCTCTTCACAACTTTTTCACTTCGAAAACTCTAACTTTATTAAATCTGTTGCATTGAAAATTGGTGGCATTCGACTATCGATTGTAGTCAATTTTACTCAATCAATTTAAAATTTTTAATCAAGTTTTAAAAAAAAATTCGGTACTATTCAGTCGGGATGGTTAAATTTGCAAGCCGAGTAATAATATCGGGCTTTAAACTTACATTGCTTGGAATCTTGTACTACCAATTCGAAAAGTAGTATTGTGGTGTACGAGTTTGACCTTATCCCTTGACAGAGGTTCAAATTTGCGTGGCTCACTCAACAATAGATTTATATTCCTTCTAAATGCGACATTCGTAAGTAAGAAATCAAATCGGAAAGAATTTTAAACTTCCAATCGAAGTAAAGCTTAATTTAAAGTCCTTTTCATTTATCGAATACTTCAAATTAGCCCCTATATTTCTGATATCTTAAATTTTCTCCTTTGTGATGCACACAGAATTTTCTATAAAAAGAACGTTTATTTGTGAATTTTCAAAATGTCGGGCGATAACTGTTTTGAGTACTTTTCCCATTTCGTTGGCATGGGCAATAGTCGCCAAGAATGATGCAACAGACGCCAAACAGAAAATTCCCGCTTGTAACCTTTTACCGCCCCATTTTAATATAAGCAAGTCGCTGCCCGTTGGAAAAAACTTTAAATATTAAAATGCTTATGCCTCCACAGTAAAATTCTAGAAAAATATTAATAGATATTATTTTTGTGTGTATGCAGTATGTGTTGTCGCGAATATCTACTTGGCAAGATTTGCGCTGACGAAGTGCAAAAAGACCCTTGTTTTGATTACTTACGGAAGGAAGGTGCTATAGTGTTTGACTAGTGTTAGCGGTGGATTATGGAATGTCGGCGCGTTTCCGGAGAGGGCTTGCTGTTTTTTAAAGAGAAGGTGGTTGACCCTCGTACGAGGTGGTCAGGGCAGGAGAAAGTGCTGGACTGTTTTGGGTTAGGTAAATTTAATTCGTCCAGTAATAGACCGATGCACAGCGTGTGGTCTTCTGAACCAAGAACAGTTTCTTGAGTGTTTTAACACGACAGACTCTGTGTTTGATTTGAGAAGTTTTGGAAAGTAAGAGATCGACGCCCAGCGCGTGGTCTGGTGTACTACGAGATAGTTTCTTGGGAGAATTTTTAACACGACGGACTGTTTGATTGTTAGTGATAATCGAGATCATTATGTTTTGAGTGCATTGAGAAGTAGATTAGAAAGTAATAGTCATCACACTGGTGCCATTAAGGAAAATAGCGCAATGAGATTTGATATACAACATTCAGTGAATGGTTCAAGATGTCAAAGATGTCAAGATGTCCCTAGTTAATCCTGTAGGCATGGTAGCCTAGTGGTTATGGGATCACCGATTTGTAGACGGCGTATCATGACTTCGACCCAACAGCCGTCATGTAGAGGGGCTGAAGCACGTTGAATCTGTCGTAGCTCATTACTCGCGTTGACACAGTGTAGAGAAGAATGCCAGCTCGGATCTCGTTCTTTTCACTTGACCATGGCTCAAAACTATGAAGTCATTCACCAATATCCTTCGTGTTGCTTCTCAGTGAAACGTTAATAAGTACTCAATCCTAACATCGAAGATACTTTTATTATCAAGACATCAATATTGTCTTTCCTTGCAAGGGCTAAAATCCCTACAATTTTTTCCCACGAAATTTTCAATGCTCCAATATAATACTGATATTTTAGGTGACATAAACATCGATGGAACCGTAAACGATTTGGTACTGGAACTGGTGTGCAAAGTTCATCAAGATTTTCCTCTGGAGGGACAAAAAATTTTCTCGCAGGACATTCATATCCTTGGATCTCTCTTTACTCCTTCAGTCAATGATCATGACGTCATGCAAATGGATCTAGACATCCTACGATACAACAGGGAAGAATTTATCGACTCGCTACAGGTAACAAAATCAAATGTTTACTTTTTAAATTTGAAAAATTTCCCAAATAAAGTTCAATATAAATGTATGAAGAAATCTTAAAAGATTTTTACTTCGCCCGTACAATTTTCAAGCAAGAACAATTGTTCCATTTCTTTTCAAATAATTTTTTGGAAATTATTCTTAACATATGGATTACGCAGTTTAGAAGCTGTCCCGGTAGCTTAGTGGTTTGTCTCTACTTCTATATTGAACATCTAGATAGCTTTAACTTTTTATTTAGAAGTAAACTTGTTTCTTACTTGAAACAGTCATGGTTAAAAGTTTTAGTATATTTTACTTAAAATTTCATTTTTCCTGTAGTATAACTTAAAAATGCAATAATGGGTTAATACTAGAACAATTTTCTCAGTTTGTATATGGATAATGCATGAATCGTCTTCTTGCATAGTTTTACAAAATTTGAAGTAATTACAATTGCACAAATTTTCCCTTTAACTTTGATGTACACTTAGCATTTAAGTGCGAAACTCGATGTGGAATACTTAACAAAGAGATACGGTTGATTTAGATATTCTGAAGGTGAATATTTTATTAAAAGGTCGTCTTTGTTTTAAGAATCTGTATCACTAAGCAAAATGACTTTACAGAGATGTACACAATTCGTTTGTACTTAATTTAATGAATTTATAACATCTCCTTTAACAAGTTAATAATTGAATATTTGTTTTTAGGTATTTCAAAATACTCTGAAAGCGCAAAATTCTCTATTGACAGACTTGATAAATGGTATTTCTTTATCCGACATCATATCTACATTCGTTGTAGTGCAGGCAAATTACAATATTACTTTGAGTTATTTTGGTGATCTAGAGAATGCCTTAGCTCACCAAATAAATCTTCAAATGGAAGCTTCAGGAAGTAAGTATTGATACAATATTTAGCTCAGTAAAAAATCATTGTGGGTTTTTTCCAACATATGGCAGTAGTAAAGTTTCAGAAATATTTGAAGTATTTTCCGTATTAGTTGTTGAGTCATTGATAGCCGACAATCTAAGTTTATTTTAAATGGCGATTTTATTGATATCTGGATATCTCACCGCACGGTGAACATTGAAAACTAAACTGTTCAATTTCACCCTATTTTACTTCAGTAAAGGGAAATAAATCTGTTTAAAAAACTAAAAACCTTTATAATTAATCGAATTGAGTAACTTAATCTTTTAGTAGCCAAATCAGGAAATGGGATCTGAAAATGGGAAATCGTTAATCCCAATGATCCTGATCAGGACAATGGAACAAAATTAAATTATTGTATTGCCATCTATCCTGGACAAGTGAGCAAAATTTCGAATTAATCTGACCTTTCAAAGTGGGTAAAAATTGAGTTCAACGATTCCGTTACATACAAGTGAAGCTTATAAAAAGGTATTAAAAACCGCGTCCAGGTTGGGAAGAGTTGCATAAAGTTTACGATCACGATGTTCTAGAAGAACGTCTGTCTACAAGGGTCTCTGGTGATTTTTATTTGATCGATTCTCTTCGATCATGAATTCCTTACCAGATTGATGACAAAATACACTGATCCAGTTAAACCCACGTTACACGACACGAGAGATTGCAGAGGCATTGAAGATCAGTCAAAAGTGTTTACGACCATCAAAAGAAACTGGGATACATAAGCAAGCTCGATATGTGGATTTCTCATGAGCTCAAAGCTTATTTGATATCACGAATAAACGGCGATATATGCGTGAAACGTAAAAACTATTCTTTTTTGAAACTAATAATTGGTGACGAGACATTGCGATTGTTTGCATCAGGGGTTCACAAACTTTTTTGCCTCACAAACCCCTTGATAGGTTTTCAGTTTTGGGTAGTCCCTACAAACCTAATATTAAATTTTTGCAAATTAGTCAACTTAAATGTGTTTTTGACAGCAGGTATAGAGCTACTTCCTTTCAAAGATTTAAATTTTTAACTGTAGTGAAGTATAGCTCTTAAAACTTAAGAAAAAAAAACGTTAGTTAATTAATACATAAAATTGAACAACAAACTCTTCTAGAGTGGGAGGGATGAATCTGGGGATGCAATAACAAATTTTCAACATTCGACATGAATCCTATCAGATTTAACCCTAAATATCTCCTCGGTTAATAGTATCCAGTTTTTTTTTTTGAGATTGGAAAGCGCATTGTAACTCCTTCTCAATCGGAAGAACACACTTTTACAAGATGTTCCATAATATGAAATAAATAGGTATATCTTTTTAAAGCCAAAATTATTGACTTCCGTTTCTAAACTTTAAGATTTTAGTTAGTGCCTATCCCCAATGCCTAATTCTTGTAATCTTTCATTTTTTTTTTAAAGTGACCACATGAATTCATTGCCTACTGTGGGATTACGATAGTAAAAACATTCTTAAGCCTAGTTTCAAAATCTAAGAAAAAGGACATTTAAATGTTGAACGTGGGTTAAAACTTCTTTTTCTAGGAAGATTGTCCGTGACAACCGAGAAAGTGGGAAAATTTGCGATGTCCATTATACTGCTTTAGCTCAATTCTGGCAAGAAAGGCTGAAATGTGATCCTTGTTTTAATAAAATTTTTGGTGTCGCCTTGTAGCTGCAAATTAACCTCATTCAGTTTAGTAAATCTGTAAAATAGGCAAGTCTGGTTTCCACTTGATTAAATTTCCTTTTAAAATTAATGTCACGATCTGGTTTAATGAGAGCCACCATCATAGACCCCCATTTACACCTCAGGGACGTCACTTGACCATGATTCAAAATTACGGGGTCCGTCGCCAAAAGCCCTCGTGTAGCTGAACAGTGCGACATTAATATTCAATCAATACACCTCATGGGCCCCCAAATTTTTTCGCTGACGTGAACCCCTTGCAGGCTATCATAAACCTCTGGGGGGGTTCTATATAGACCACTTTGGGAGTCACTGGTTTAGTCCCAAAGAGATGATTTGCTGTCGACGACTTCAAAAGTAAAACTTCATCAGAAGAAGGTTATACTCTTGGTGGGGTGGGTTTGGAAGGATATGTGGGGGAGAGGGGTTATCTCCAACCAAGGAACGGAACAATCGTTATACTGCAGGAAGTTGGACAGTTTGAACAGACCTCTAAAGACTTGAGGACCTGGGGACGTTACGAAAGAGTAGGCTCCCATGGTCCTTAAAAATAAGCAGTATATAGCATACGTTGTCAAATACTCGTATATAAACGGTAACCTTAAACAAATGTGCATGGCTTACAATCGCAAAAGCCTGCTCGACAGACTGTTGCCTTTCTACTGAATAAGTAATGATGGTGTATGCTGGAAGGCCTAGGCCTCTGCATGGATGACCGTCATTACACAAGTCTTTTTTTTTTGCCAGCTGCCATAGTTCGAAATTCCCAGTTTTTCGGACAATACTTCCAGGAAAAACATTTGACTATTAATTACTCGGATTATGATCTCGCTGAGGCTGTTGTGAAAGAGAGGCCCCATAAAATCAGAGGCCCTGGGCCCATGCATTAATTCGTCCCCGAGTTTGAACGAAGTTGTAAATCAGAAGCGTCCAGAGATCATCAATCGTAAAGAAGTTGTTTTCTATCAACAACGCGAGACCATATATCTTTAGCGACCCGTCAAATTACTAAAACATGGATGGGAGGGCTTCTCCACCCTGCAAGCTCTCCTGACCTTGCGTCGTCAGATCTTCACTTGTTTCTCTCTTCAAAACTCCTTGGGTGGAATAACGTTAAATTCAGACGTGGCTATACATAAGCACCTTGTTCGAAAATAAAGACAGGTCCTTCTACGAATGGGAAATTATGAAGCTCGCTGAACGATGACAAAAAGGAACAAATCATTTTAATCTTGATGTAAATATGACTTTGATTTATTGAGTTGAGTAAAATGTCATTGCATTTTTTATATTCAGATGAATTATATGTATAAACCATTGCGGCTTAACCAATTTTCATTATTTTCTTAGATCAGATATTGAGGTTTGCTTATTTCCTTCTTGTTCAAGAGATCAACATGGGACCAACAACGAAGATACTTTATGGATATGATTTAACGTAAGTTGCACAACTTTATGAATATTTGATAATTATCCTGCATTTTCATTAATTTGTGGCATGAGTATTATGTAAGTATTAGAGAGCCCCTAAATGTCAAATCAATGTTAGTACTCCAATGCAGATATCTGAAGTATTTTGCTTAGTTTTTCTAAACGCCATTTTTACTTTGAATTAATATTAGTGCGCAAGGGCATCTTTAGGGGTTCGTAAAAGTTTGATATAAAGTAAAATATTTGATCCCTTTCCCTTATGAAATTGAAATAAATTAGTCATGATTTTACGTTTAAAAAAATTTTTAGAATAAAATATTTATGGATATAAAGGTGCATAAAATACAAATGACGAGGGTCTCATGGTGGAAGCTGTATCAATCGAGGCTAATCCCACCTGCCAGTTTTAAAAGAACGAAATCACGCTGCTACATGCAATAACTCATCTAAAATATAATAGTATAACAGTTGAGAAATGAAGGGAATGCAACAAATTTTCCTTGGTTTTGAGCCTAAAGTGGTATTTTTTGTCTTAAGATAGAGTACGTTACTAAGTGTTTTTGAATATTATTGATACTTGAACTTTTTAAATACTTGGACGCTTTTGTTAAGTCATTTATAAAATAGTCTTATGTAATACTTATGAATGCAATTTTCAAAAAATCAAAGTTAAATTTATAATTTTTCTATTATACATTTAAATGGGTTATTTTATTTGAGGGGTTCAAGGCAAAATTTTCAGAATGAAGAGGTTCATGGGCAAGGTAAATTACTGGTTTAAATGTTTGTCATCTGGACCTCGTTCAAAATAAGGATAGATGCCCTCGGATACTAGAGTAAATCGATTCAAAGTGATGTAACTAAACGTGTGAATTTTTTTCGTTAGACATGCCACCGGTGGGTTTTCCCATTCCATGGTTATATGGACTACCGAAAAGCAATGTTCTTATCTAGAACGATGTTGTCATCTCGAGTTCTCTCATTGGATGAGGATAAAAAGATCTGGTCGTATCATGATTGAAGGCGATGCCGAACCAGGTAGATTTTACCCAATACACAATCCTGCTCCAGCAGTATTCGATAAGAACTTTGTCATTTGGTCTAATGTACCAGATGTAGAATCGAAATGGTAAGTTGATTTGATGTCTTTATGGCTTAAAGGGGGAAACACCGTGAAAATTAAATATCTACGGGAATTACAAAGTAAATTTTAAATGTAAGTGGTGTAACGTAGTGACCCCAGGTTTACTTAAATTTCAGAGTAAGAATGGATCACACAGCCTTTGTAAAAGTTTATTTACAATTTTTAATCATAAATTAACACACTTCCATCGTATCTACAGGGAAATAACCTTACACATTAAGCTATCGGATATTTTTAATATCATTTGTTAGGCTTTTTCCACTGGATTTCGTAACGTTCAAAATAGTCACGCAGAAGTTCGTTCATTTCTACTCGAACCATTCTCGCAGGTCTGTTGCTGGTCTCCCTGGTCACTTCCTAATCAGTCTCTTAACCTTCTGGGTGGGACTCTCTCATGCCCCTTCGTGGCCGCGGTAGCCGAGTGGTATAGGTATCGGACCGTGGCTTGCCTTGTCACGAGTTCGAGCCCAGTACCACTAAAGACCCGCCGTGTGGGCGGCGATGCACGTTAAATCTGTCAGAGCTGAAACGTCCTCCTTTGGGTGTGGTGTGGTAGGAGAGGGGTGCCAGCTCAGGTGTCGTCCACGTCACTGACATAGTTTAAATTACGTGGTCCGTCGCTTAAAGCCCTCGTGTAGCTGAGCAGTGCGACGTTAATATTCAATCAATCAATCTCTCATGCCCCTTCAATTTCTGGTTGGAAGGAAGACGAACTTGCTCATGGCACCATAAGACTTGGTCCCAACCACTACTGGTTTTGGGGGGCAAAGTACCATCTGGCCCGCAACAATCTTGTTGCCACATGTTGAAAATCGTATGGATGAGGCCATAAATCGTTGTCGCTCCAACGCATAGAATAAAATTCTTGACATTTCCACCTCGCAATAGCGGACCATCCTGTTAACATGTGTTACATAGCCACATGTTATATGGAACAAAAGAATGAACAGCAGCTTAAAGGGGTATGATGTATAATCAGCTTTGAATGAGAAGCCATATAACACGTCCCTTTACCTAGGGTGCCGAGGAAGAAGAGTTGATAGACTTCTGGGTAAGAAGCCACGTTAGCGTCAATTTAAGTTACGGATAGAGAAGTAAAATATTACGAGTTATTCCTACGAATCTAAGTATTAGAATGGTTAGATTTATGGAAGGTTTTTAAGCATCTCTCGGAAATTAGGATTATTTTCTTATGCAACTACTGTCTCGGGGTTATTCATAACCCGTGGCAAAAGTTTACTTTCCAAGAATTTTCATATTTGTTAAACACGAGTGAATCATTAAATTTTTCCTCTAATATTTCAAAGCCTATCAAAAATAACGAATTAGAATTCTGGTTGCAATCCTACAGATTTCTTAATCATTTGACCCAAAATGAATATTTATGAATTCTCATGCTAGATTGCAAAATTCTTACATTTACTAAAGGAAAACACGAGAGATAACGTTCCAGTAGGTACTTCCTTTTGTAATGTCTTGGTAAATACATGGCATGTATTAAAACTTCTGGTCTTGGATGCAATCAGATGTGAATAGATGCAAAAGAAATATCGCAAAACATTTTCATGCAAGATTTGTGAGGATATTAAATTTGTTTACGGTATTTTGTCTCTCGAACTGCCCTTTAGATTTTTTAAAGGTGACAATATTCTCAATAAAGATCTTTCCAAATTATCGAAAGTTAGTCAACTATGAAGTTAGCAAAAAATAAGTTTCTTATTTAATCGTTCATATTAATTTGGCCCTTAAAAAAATCTTTGACAAATTTTAAGAACAAGTCGGTAAGAATTTCTGGACCTGTAGAGATGTTTTTTGCCCCTTAATTTGGCATTCCATGCTGGATTAAATTTTTACAATCCACTCCGTACAAAATTTCAACGAGCATCATACATTTTACTAATGCTTTCTGTATTTTAAATTTGTCAAATTTTGTTTCTAATTCAATTTGTTGCACTTGATGGTAGTTATCAGTCACCAAGAGTTATTGTTATACAAAAGACTAGAAGAGAATCGCCAATTAAATCCAGTAAATGAAACATTACTAAGAGATTAGATGAAAGTTTTATTGCCAAAAACTGAATCTGCCTCCTTATAATAAAAATTCCTACAATTTCATAGTAATTACTCTGTAGACTCAAAGGAAGGGATGGAGACGGTAACCTAGTGGTTATGGTCCTGAACTTCTGGCCAAAGTGTAGCGGGTTCTTCTGTAGTGGGTAGTTCTGATGCCACTGAAGACCTGTCGTGTAGAGATGGCCAAATGCCCGTTAAATACGTGTCGAGGCTCAATGTCCTCCCTTTTGGGCGGTACCAGCCCAGGCTTAGTCTTCATCACTTGATCGAGGTAAAACATTACGTGGTTCGTCGTCAATAGACCTCGTGTTGCTTTGTAGTAAGATGTTAATGTGACTTTCACTCAACAGAAGTGACATAACTGTTAAATAATTGAACAGGTGCAGCAACAACAAATCGGCAGAATTGGTGTTGGCTTCTCTGAAAGAATCTGGTGAAATGGAAATATTCATGAGGTTAAAAGATGCACCTCTGCTGAGTGATGTCAAAACCTTCCGGAGAGGACATTTGTATGCTGTTGCTGGATTTTTCTTCAGCAAAAAAGAAGGTAAATTGGACTCGACTATTCTATTTATTATGAAATAATCTAGGGTACATACACTATAGTGTTTAACACATTTCACAGATTTGGGTAAATTTCTAATTAAATTGTAAACATTAAAATATTATGAGGACCATCCCCATAGCCTTAGAGTAGCTTCATAGCACCCCGTTATTGAAAATCTTATTCACATTAAAACTCTGTTACATTTCTACTAAAAAATTTAAACCTCGGATTAGAATATAACCCAAATTTGATACGTGAATTGAATCTCTTAAGTTAAATAATTTAATAGAGGACCACACACAAAAACGGGTTCTACTGTACTTTTTTCCATGCGATTTTATTTTTGTGCGATCCTTTTTTATGCGGTATGTGAATTTCAACGGCTTTTGGCGCCACTGCAATGTTTCCATCAATGTAAATATGTACACTTAAAGACTCTTCATTTTTTTATAAACAGTCTCGACAATGCACGTTCAATTGCTTTCTCTCAACGCCCCTGCGGACCGCGCTTGATTGAAGACGAAACTGTCAATGACGGTAACATTATCAATAATTTGACTATGAAGATGGATAAGAACCGGATTCTTGGAGAGCGGATAAAATAGATGCAGGGACTTTCAGATTTCCAACAAATTGAAAAAGCATTCTCTCAAAATAGATACCAATTCCGAAAGAAGTTTGAATTTTCAAAAAGGGCTTCGATCATGCATATCTGGTTATCGTGGCGTTTACAAGAAACTGACCAACCTACCTTCGTCGTAAAAACTTATCACTTACATTATGGTGCCAAAAAATAGATTGAAATTGTATCTTCAAGTGACGAAAGCGATTTTGAACTAATTCATCACAGGAAGATGAGAGCTTTGGATTACGATGAGTAGCAGTAAATTATGTATGCATATTTTCTCAACCTCCATGTGTACAATGAGAAACTAAATGTTTTTAAAGTGTTTCTATGTGCAATTTAATTCGTGATGGAAGTACCCTTTCCGATAAGTTTCGTAAATAATTGACGTATTTTCTAATTGAGGCTTTTTCTCTCCACCGTATGAAAATTTCTATAACATGTCGACGAAGTTCGTTATATGCAAGTATTTATAGAATTTACAATATTTTTTGTAGGGTTTCTTTTCATGCGGTCCCTATCTACCGCACAAAAACTGGTTTTACTGTATTGTAGTACAGGCACATTTACTAGATTTCGAGACTAGATTCTGTACGAGGTGCTGTTGTGGAATAGCGAAATTGAGGCTAATGTAACATCAAGGGTTTAAACTTATTCAGTCAATATATGTAAAAATTTCAAATTGAAGCAGGTTTTTAGGTTGAGTTATAGGTATTCAGGTTCTTTAAAGTTTCAAAGCTTTTTTATATAGTGAAAGAATTGAGTTGCTTATGTTGAATTTATTGCATTCCATCCTCAATGGGACTTGGAAACTCAAGTTAGGGAAGTACCTAAATTAATTCAAGGAATTCTCGTGACAGTTGAATATAATTTTTATTTCTAAACAGAATCGAAATCATGATCTAAAACGGAATTTATATATATAAATTTAAAAATCCAACTTTCAAAACTCCAATTCCCATGTAAACACAACTTAAGACACTACAACAAAATTAAAAAGCCTTTTAAATAAAAATAAAAAAATTTCTTTTATTGTATCATCTGTGAAGTAAAGTCTTAGAAAATAAGTTTGTTACTTGTGAAAGGAATTATTCGTTAAGGATATTTATTGATAAAACTGAAATCTAAATATGACGCAACGAATACATAGCACACGAATAAAATATCCGATCATAAAACGCATCCAACCGATCGGGTGTGCAAGCTATTCTTCCGCATAGTGGCCACGGGTAGAAGAATAGTCAAGATTGCGAACTTGTGACCGGAGTTGTCAAGTCACGGGCTCGATTCCTAGTGCCACTGAATACCCGCCGTGTAGGGCTAATACACATTAAATCGGTGAAGGCTCGGTCCTTACGTTGGCATGTGTAAATTGAAAAAGTGTGCCAAATTGGGTATTCGTGTCGCTTAATCGGGGCTCAGAATTGCGAGGTGCGTCGTCAATACCCCTCGTGTATCTTCTAAGTGCGACTTGCACGAAGTTCTCTGCATATCAAATTCTTCCGTAAAATAGTTCTTCTCGCTTCAAACCAGTTTTCAATGATAAAAGAAAAAAGTTGCACGTTTTAAATGCCTCCTAAAGTGTGCGCCCCACGGTTTTAGAATCGCTGGATTAGTTGTGTTGAATACTTGCACTTGAATCGATCTTATTTCATCAAATTTGAATAAATTTAAAGAGATTATTTTATTTGTGTAATATTGTAACTTATAACTGTAACACTTGCTTGGTATTTCGTAATGTGAAACTTGGTGCTATTTAAGGATTAATCGAGAGCAGGTTAAACTAAAGACCATGAGATCAAATTTGAAATATTCGCAATAATATTAAAGTACGACTCTCTGAAAAATGGATATTAATCGAAAAGATCGATA
This sequence comes from Trichonephila inaurata madagascariensis, assembly GCA_019973955.1. Taxonomy (NCBI): domain Eukaryota; kingdom Metazoa; phylum Arthropoda; class Arachnida; order Araneae; family Nephilidae; genus Trichonephila; species Trichonephila inaurata. The sequence goes on from BMAV01007181.1 coordinate 132,179, forward strand.
ATTCTTTATGTATAAAACTGTAATCCGTTGCTTTTAGATGAATATAGCAGTACAGTGGTCTACGTCTTTAACGAAGTTGAAAGAGAATGGAGAGAGCATCAAACATTGCCATCTTTCGGAGTGCTTTCACTTGATATTACACACAATGTGAATGAAGATGAAATCTTACTAGCCATCGGAACTGGTATGGGAACCTATTCGTCGATATACAAGTGGAATGACGATGAAAATGTGGTAAGTAACCCTGTGATTTGACTTGAGGAATGTGGGATGAAAATGGGAGTGGGTGGGCTTTAAAATAAACCAAAACATAAAAAATTACTGTTTATGCATTTAAGCTTTATGGAATTAGCATTAAAATCGAATCCAGGCTCGGAACACTTTCAGATATGGAAATGTACCTCAATTTTTGGATATTACTGAACGCAGTATTTCGCGATAAATTGCCTTTAATACTTTACATAAGGGTTATAAATTTTCTCATGTGGTAATTACGAAGTTCATTTTTTTTACTACAATACACAAGACATTTAAAGATTGATTTTTAACTCGGCAGTTCTCGCGCAGGGTATGTCACATCCATCTCCTAATTTTTTTTAAATACTCCTTCCAAAACTTCTTTGGAAAATGGAATATTCCTCGTGACTAACGCTGACTTTAGGGTCATAGCCTTGAAGGGCATAGTCTTAGAAAGAATTCTAAAAGTAGATCTTTGGATAAACGCGTCCTCGGATGTGTGCTATACTTTTCGCGTGTATTTCTGATACAGTTCTGAATACACGAACGCATTTTAAAATCTTTCAATATGGCGTGTTATCGTATTTGCGATGAAGTGTGCGATATTTGAGAAATTTATTAGATACAGTATCTGCGGAAGAAGGCTTCTGCCGTGATGAAGAACACAATAAGTCATGGTCCCTCCACTGAAATAGATTCGGATTTAGAAGGGGGAAGATGAGGACACCGTTAAAAACAATTGCTTTATAGGGATGGATAAAGAAATTGTTTGGAAGAAAAAAAATAGAACTTTTGAAAAAAATAGGAAAGATTCCAACACGTTTGAATCAAAGAACTGAAGTTTACTCCTTTGTTTGGCTGCCAAAAATGCAATGGTTATATGCCAAAGAAAATAGAAATGCTTTTCTACTTTCAACAATGCATAATGAGAATGCAATAGATCAACTTGGAGGTGACTCGAAAATTCTTTTCTGTGATTTGACTAAGGGAGCAGTTGACGTTGTTGATGAAATGGTCGCAACAAATTCTACAGCTAGAAAATGTAATCGTAGGTCTTTTGACAATATTTTTGGCTTTGTCGAATGTTACTGCGTTAATACGCGTATTTTGCTAAGCACTCGGAAATCATCTACTCAATATCGAACCAGGTGCTCATTGCTTATTTCAACTTGCGGAATACACAATACAAAGAATATAGGAGAAAACAATGCTTCCATGAAATTTAAAAGAATAATCGGAGCCCAATAGAGACATTGGACCACCGGTAAAGAAGGCTAAAGAAGTGTGTAAAAGGTAAACTGAATGCCCTAATAAAAGGGAGAAACTAAATTTTAACGTGCGAAACATTTATGTATGGAGCACTTGTCATATACTTGTAGAAAATGTACAAACTACATACAAGTACTTTAAAATCTTTTTACTCTTGTATATTACCTAATTTTCTTTGTTTTTCCTTAGTATGCAGATTTCAAGGTAAAAATGGAATGTAACATTCTTGGGTATGAGATACCCTGCGGGAGAACTTTTACTCGAACAAGCAATGCAAATTTTAGTATACTCTTGTATTTATACACAAATAGGGAAAATGTGTGCATTAGAATGAACATTTTTTTGAACTACAAAACCGATGTTAAAATTCTTTCTTATTACGGAAAGACGGACTTAAAGTTGCTCGAGCTTGCACGATGGTGTGGCGAGCAGATGTTCAAGATGTGGTGCCAAGTTCGTTGTCTAGCAGTATTCGCTGCAGTCTGGTCTAGTCAGAGAGCGAGTCTAAGCAAGTCTTGGATTTCTCCTTTTTGTCTCATTAAAGGAAGAATATGTCACGCCTCCATAGGAAAACGTGTGATGCAAATTTCTGTTGGACGTTGCAGAGAACTCTTAGGCTGCCTTACCCTCCCTTGTGGAGTGGACTTTGACTGTTTGATCAAAGAGGTCAAAAGTGAATTTCCCCCGAACTTGAGTGTCGGTATTGTCCTGTTCTATGAACTTCCCCGATGAACTAAGTGACCGTTTGGAAATCATTAGTTGCTTAACACAGCGTTTCTCAACCTTTGGGGTGCACCCCCCTGGGGGCATGATAACCCTAGAAGGGGAGAGAGCATACCGAAAAGTTAAAGGATTTAAAAAAAAATTTACTGAAATAAAGCAAAACAAAACATACATTCGGGCATAATAAAAATAAAATACACATTTACTTTGATATAATATAAATGAATCTGTGTAATGTGGGTGTTATATAAATGTATCAGTACTGAGATTCAATGTATTTGATAATTAATCTCTCAATACAAAGTGAACAAATTTAATGATTACTAGAGATTCACGTAGGTTTTTAATATACAAATTTTAATATTTATCTTGATAATTTGCATGGTTTATGATTAAAATCTTATATATATATATATATATATATACGTCATAGTGCATTATTATTGCATTCAATACATTGTTATTGTGTGAGGGGGCGCGATGAAAATTAAGATTGAAAATTGGGTCGCAAACATTGAAAGTTTGAGAAGCACTGGCTTAACAGGAAGCCGGTTCTTTAGTGGAGACCATGACAAAGTATTTTAGTACAGAGTATAAATAGTATATTTTATCTTGTATATTCAATTTGTTTACTATCCCAATGCATGTCAATTATTTTTACCAGAACATGTATATTTATTGACACAATGGTTTTAAATATTTCAGTTTGGTCTCCTTCAAAATATACCACCACAGTACGTGACAAGTACACTATGGCTGAATGCAAGATTTGTCCATTTGCTGGCTATGTCAAGTGTCTCATACTGGCCAAAGAAGGAAGGAGATTGCTTAGAATTCTTGTCTGGAGGAAAAATTGACATGTATGTTTATTACAATAATCGAGCAAAATGGATCCAAAGTATAAATCTACATGGCGTAGTCTCAATGATTTCAGTTTACTTTGGCAGGTAAGATTTATCAACGTGCCAAAATCTATATGATTAAAGTATTCTTGAATGCATTACAGCACCCACGTTTGCTTTCATAAAGACAATTTAATACAAAGCAATAATTTTAATATATCAATTTTTGACAGTTTCTCTTAAAATCTTAAGCCCTAACTAGATGCATTCAACGATTAAATTAATAGATTTATAAAGTAGTTGTGTGTGTTTGCATTTTCATCTGGCTTCACACAGATCTAGATATTAGATTGTTTTTCCCTGTAATTCTACAGTCAAACTTGTATCTGCAGATGAAATAACTCGTCTTGAGTTAACTTGAAGTGTTTCAGATTATAGCATGAGGTCATTTTCTGGTATCGTTAAAATATTTAATGAACTCCGACTGTTTTATGCTTAGAATCTTTAAGATATGAAAAGAGATCGTGTGTGTAATGTAACTTGTATCCTACAATAAGTTCCTAGAATATTAGGATAAGTTTTTAATTTGTAGCTTTTTTATTGTGAAAAAACAGTTCCCTAGTCCTCCATAGGGATCCTCTAGAACAGCGATACTCAAAATGCAGCCCACCGAGCCCTTTTAAGTGGCCCGGTCGTGGCTCATTGCTATGAAAAATTTACTTAAGAACATTGTATAAAAAATTTGGGGGGAAATCCCTTGTCAAGAAATCAAACATATCAATTTTGGTTTTTGCTGTTGGTGTCGTATGGGCATGAATTGATATTTTTCTATTTGGAACTGTTACGGTTAGTGATAACAGATAACAGTGCAGTAGCGACAATTTAATAGGTGGAACTAATTTTTAACTAATTTATAAGATATTTTTCAAGAGATGATAAATTTGCTTTCTTGAATAGTCTTAAACAGCAACAAAGTGTTTTGGCGGTGGTAATATCACAGCGGTAACAAAGACATCCGTTAAGTTTGTTTTATTATTGGTAATCATATGAAACAGTTTACTGATGCACAAATTGTAAAAGTGTTTCTTAAATGCTTCTAATTAAGTGTTAGTGATAAAAATAATAAAGGCCAAACACATGAGTTATAATATTTTGATCAATTTTCCACATTTTAAATTTCCAATGTTAACTTAATCTTAAAGCATTTCTCCCCTCATTTATTTTCGTGTTGTGACCCGCGTGAAATAACGAACATATGTATGCGGCCCGCGTGAAATAGCTGACATATATATGCGACCCAGTAGGAAAAAAGTTGAGTACCCCTGCTCTCAAGGATATACTCGTCTTAGTCTACACTGAACAAGACACTCTTTCACAAAGGCCTCAATTTTCTCATGAATTGGTTTAAATGGAATTATTTTTATCCATGATTAAAAAAAAAACTTAAGCATGAGAACTAGTTCATTTTTCAAAGTTTAGCTCGTCTAAAATAGTATAAGAATTATCTTAAAATATTTCGATTTCCAGGATTAAATGCTTGGCTTTTAGTTTCCCTTCCCAACTACTTCTGATGAATGATTTCAATCTTCGGTTTTAAGTAGTTGAACTTGTGCTTTACAATTCGATGCTTGTGAAGCCTCCTTAAAGTTCTGTTTTACCTGGCAAACACTCCGAATAGATTATACCTATTTTTTACTTTACAGGCTTTCAAATTCCATTCTCATTTGTAGAGGTTTAGATTATATCGAAAGAAATGGCTGATGCAAATGTTCTCAACCCATCTCTTTCTAAATGTTTCTTAACATTTTATGCTAGGTCTTAATACTGAATGGCTCTAGGTTTTTGAATACTTCTTATATTGGAAATATTTATAACTGGTTTTTCTTGAAGGTTATAAACGTAATACAACTTTTAACTAAGCAATGATACATAACCGATTTTAAAATTTTACGAGTCAAAAGATCCTTGGAGTTTCTCGGTTCTCTGAGAACGTTATTCTTAAGTCAAAGACAATGATTTTTTTAAATATAAATGTAAATTTTAAATATCAGATACAAGATGCTATTTAAGTTCAACGTAAAGGTAAAAATTGAAACTCGCCAAGATTCACAATCTCAAGCTTTGGTACTTTATGGTTTCTAGAAACTATATGAAGCCAAACACAATACATTTGACTTAAACCGTTGCTAATGTTGGAGGGAGCTATTTAAAATTGAGCCACCTATTTATATCAACATAAAAAAATCATATTTAACAGATTGGCAATGTTGATTAATTGTTGGTTTGAACTCTTAATACCTTTCTTTTCAGTTAGATTCAACCACTTTGCTACAATGATGAAAATCCAAAATCTGCAGACTCTGAGCACTTTTCAGCAGAGAAATTTTACAGCGGCGTTTTTATCCAGCGGCGTTTCATGCAATTCAATGAAAAGAAAAAATGACACTGGAGGTGTTGCTAGATGGCGTAGCGTTCGTGTGATTTACAGAAGCATTGCACGTGGTCTGTTGAGTCGACGAATTTATGTCGTGATGTCGGCATCGTATCTTAAACAGAAATAATCGTAGTTTGGTAATATCGGTGTTTATGTGAACAGTAATTCAAAAAAACAGTCGCTCATGTAGCCCTATAACTGAAATCCAATAATACAGGGCTCTTATAAATGAAAAGGCCCAGTAGTAGAGTGGTAGCGTATCGCGCTTCCACACCACAAGTCCGAGTTCTATTCCCGGGCTGGGCAAGGTCAACTCAATCTTTCATCTCTACTGCAGCGGGTCGATAAATGAGTACCAAGCTTGCTTGGGGACTTAAACACTGGAGGTCTCTCTTCAGACTGACCACCTGATCGTGAACCTCGGCGCCCAATGGTCACGTACACTGGGATGGGCACAGTAGGCCCTGGCCCTCATGGACTGTTGCGTCACTGAGTTTAAGTTATTATAAATGAATAATTAGTTTTGAAAAGACTATTTTCAAAAGTATTACCCGTATACACATGAGATATATGAAATGAATAAGAATCTCGCCAAATTTACGCTCGTTGACTAGATTTTTGTGTCAACATGCAAAAAACATTAGAAATATTTTGCAGCCAAGTTGATATAGAACGAAGAAGCATTGTTCTACTCATCAGAAAGCGTGAATTGTCATAATGTGCGATTTGGGGAACAAAATCCACATGCAGTAGTGACAGTTGGAAGATTCGCCAAAGATTAATGTTTTCTGTGCAGTGTCAAAGACATATGGGGCGTTTTTCTTCTGTTTCATTATGGTTGTTCCCGCAACTTGGAGTTTACTTTAGAGATTTTGTCTTCCAACGAGAGGGGCACCCCCTCATTAATACATCCCAGTCCATGATTTCCTAAGCGATGAACTTCTGAATCGCTGGATGATCGTATTGGTGAGAATGACCTAGCTTTGTTCCCCTGTCCTCCCAGATTCCCCTAATTTAATGATCTGCGACTTTCTGTGGAAAAGTTAAGAACCTTGTTTACGTACCATCGGTTCAGTAATCCTTAATAGAGATCGAAAAACGCACTAGTGCTCAAGTACATACAATTGGCAGTACTATTCTGCAAAATACACGGAATGAGCTTGATTTTCGTCTGGACGAGTGTAATGTCGAGACGAGAGTTTGTAGTTCTTTTCATCTCGTGTGTACGTGTCATACTTTTAAAAATATAGCCTTTTCAAAACGAATCATTTATGCTAACCCTTTATGAACTAGAGACTTGTATTAATTTCCACTAAGATAAAAGAGAAATTTAATTCAAGCGGTTTTGTTTTCAATGTCTGCTTAATATAATGGGATACTTTTTCTTAAGTGTTAATTTCTTTTTTTACCTAGGTGATACTTTCCTTGTTGCTGCAAGTCATCAACTTCAATCGGTGTACGTTTACGAATTGAAAGGCTATGCTGGCTTTAGCTTAATTCATTCGATGTTTGTTGGAGAGGTTCGACATCTGAACGTCTTCACGATAGGAGATGACGTATACATGACAGTTGCCGTTGCATCCGAGCCATCGAAACTGCTGAAAGTAGTCTTGCAAGGGAAACATGCTTTGCCAAAGTCGATTGAAAATTATTTACCTTTGGAACAAAGCGACGAGGCGATTCCTGACGAAAAATTCGTATCTGGTTGTTAAAATTTTGGTAAAACTTAAGAACATGTTACTTCAATATCAATGAAAGTTGACGACATTAAATTTTTCGTCATCATATTTACGACTATGATTGCTACTTATCTATTCATTTTGAAAGCGTTTGAACTTAACTCTCCTATGATATTCTATTTTTTTATTTCGGGTATACAATACTCGCCAAAATTTAAACTCTGATATTCTCGCCAATCTATGTGTTCTTAAGTCTTAACTAAAATTTTTAAACCTCCATTCTCATTTTATCATGTAATGCTATATAGGAAAACGTGCCTTTCTTCTATTTTGGACTTCCAACAGAGGCATTTGATGTTAAGTTTTATTGTTTACTTATTTTGTTTTAAAACTGTGAATTATATCCTTAACCATATGTGTATTGATTTTAAGAACTAAACAGTTGAAGCAAGAATAATAAAATAACAGAAATTTAAGAACTTGCAAATAAAATCATATTTTTATATTATATTGATACAATTTTCAAAGGAGTTCTCTTAAACTTGTAATTGTATCAAATAATTACATACCAATGAATAACAATATTATGCTTTCGTATTTTAAATACTTATAAAAATTTTAATTATGTAAAACTGTTGAATTCAATTTTTAAATAACTCGTTTATCCTGATAACTTATTTCTGGAAACATTTCTTATATAAGATAACTGTAATTTTTTCAACCATTCAATGTTTTATAAGTTTGGATGCGAAACTTGGCAGCAAGTTTTAATGCCCCAAATATTGTGTACTATGTTTATTCAATATGTGTATCAATTTCAGTTAATAAAACAAATTTGTTGAATAGAGTACATCAATACAATTTCTTCTTCCTCGTTGCTTTTTAAGTCAATTTGTGAAGCCATAATTTACGTCGAAAAGGATTTCCATAGCTCTCAAAGCCATCCCAAACTGCACTAAAATTATTCGCCCTCCAATAACTGAACAGCTATTGCGTGAGAAAGGTATCTATCCAGCAGGACGGATCCTAGGGTATTGACCACCCGTGTGCAAAGAACTAATGTGCTGCCCTTCTAAAGAATCTTTCATATTTTGACTAATACTTAATGTTGACGTTATAAACTCGTCTACGGCTCAAGTGTAGTATAGGGAAGGGGGCACTTTGGATTTGGTTCGAGATCGAATTCATTCTAAAATCAGAAAAAGGTACCTTGGCGACCACTTTGTCGCCAAAAAGAACTGCCAAATGCCCCCCATACTACACTTTAACCCTCGTCTACCTGTGTATTACAGTAAAAAGTAAAACATTAATAAAAATGCTAATAGACCTCAAATAACTTTCCTCTATTTTGTTTTCCGAAATTGAAAGGCTATTATTAAATTGAATACTTCTAATTTCCCCAAAAACATTGAATTTAAACGCTCCTACGTTTTAGGGTAATATTAACCATATTGGATATTTTCGAAAGTAACTTTAGCAAAAATCTTTTTTGAGACGCTTTTGTTAAGCATCGACCCGCAGTGCCACTGATGAAACCGTTTCTATAGCGATATTGCCGGCTCTGCCACGAATTTTGCAATCAAATGAAAGATGCGTGTAAAAAGTAGGCATTAATAGACAACGGACCAACACATTGTGCACTAACATACTATTTTTTAAACCATAACATGCTATTGGGAATCGGGTACTTATGATTTTTCGACAACTATTTGAAATTCGGCAGATTTATTCCGACTTATTAGGATTTATATTAAGAAATTATATTTATACTAGCGGTTCCGACAGACGTTGTCCTGTACACACGTCTTAAATCCGAAAATTACAAACCTTTTTTGAATAAGTTGTAACAATCTGGACAGTTGTGATGAAATTTTTTATAAAGAAAGTTATTACAATACCTGACATCACATGTAGTTACCACAATTCGACCTATCGATTGCGTGTATGTATTTACTATGAACTAAGTTGAATATAGAAGATATTCTGAATAGAAACTTAAACTTGTTTTGATTAAATGATAAAAAAGATAAAACTCGAGCTATTTTCATACCGTATATTTTTTAATGCACAATAAATTTACCGTAATTCCAATTAATGCACAATATTTTTGGTTAATCCTTGAAGGGTATAAACAAACAAATGCGATGGTTTGCCAAACCTCAGACATGCAACATATAATTAGCCGTGCGAAAATCATGGGTTTTCTAAATCTAAGCCACAAACTGTCATTGTTTAACCTTGTGACTTATTAATGGTCATTGGAAATTGCAAACATTTGAATGGGTAGGCGAATCTAAAAGAATCATTGGTATCTGTGGTAAAAGTACAACTTCACCTTGAAGTTTGCTACTCAAAATAGTGGCCTCAAGAATATTGCCCGTGATTTTTTTTATGAACAATCTCGCGCCCTTACATAATTTTGGGGCATTTTTAACTAATTGCGATATCGAATCGAATTGTGAATCTAAATCATCCTTGAATCCACACAAAAAATATAATCCAAATCGGCCCAGCCGTTTAGGAGGAGTTCGGTAACACACGTACAGAAAAATTATATATATAAAGATATATGCCGTATCGTGGGGAAATGAATCTTTCCAATTCTGTAATTATTTTTTGCTTGAGTTTGACAGAAAAATGAGATTGCAATTTTAAAAACGGCGGAAAATATCGGAAAATTCTCCCGTCTTTCTTTTTTCCCCCTAGGCGCGCATTAGCAGAATAAACAGCACACAAGGGTAAAACAATACACGTTTTAAGGTTTTTAATTAATCTTTTTAACTAATTGCGATATCGGAGGACCGAATTGTGAATCTAAACCATTCTCGAATCCACTTAAACCCACACAAAAAAAATTTCATCAAAATCGGTCCAAACGTTTAGGAGTTTAGTCACATACACACGCACAGAAGATAATATATATAAATTTTGCTTGATAGCTATATGCGGCAGCCCCTTGTGTTGGCTGCCCGCGTGCGGTACACGCGCTGCACACCTGCTAGGATCGGCCCTGCTATCCAGTCAATGGGCAATTTATCTAAATTGGCATCTGCAGTTTCCTTATCCTCGTCGACACGCGTTTTTAGTCCTCGTACCATATTACCCGACCCAACATACGAATCTCGTCCTATTCAAATATTCCGTATCTAGCAATTCGTTTCTGCCTTTCCACGGGCCAGCAGAAGTAGTGCTAACTTACACAAATATCTGTCACATCACACTAAACTAAAAAATAGTCTTCTATCCATAAAATCCAGGGGGGGAGATCAAATGGGTGTTGGCAACTTCTGGATTGGACTGTATAAGGGACAATGTTTACGTTCAGGATGAGTCGAGATTTTCTTTGGAGCGAAATAAGCACGTAAAGGTCTGTAGAGAAAAAGAAACGCACAATCGCCCCTAAGACATCCTCCAACATCGCACATTCTGAGGTGGAAGAATCATAGTATCGGAACTTTGATATCCGTTTGATCAATATTAAATAATTAGTCGTATTTAATTTTTCCAATGCTTCACATTAATACATCACTTAATTCTTCAGTGTGATACGATGACTACAATTAGAATAAATTTCAGTCGAACCTCTATATATTGCAATTTTTCCTGGAACCTTGAACATTTCACGATTTTCTTCGTAAAATAACCTCTATAGCGATGTGCATTTTCTATGTAACGAACTTTTTCTTTTGTGATTCAAATTTTGTTCTTCCTTTCATTAAAGTATTTATGAAAAAAATTTTCAAGTTACTCTCTTCAAGATTTATAACCACCATAAAATGTGTTAAACTTGTTTTATTGGATCCTAACTCGCCGAGAGCAATAGAGTTCTGGGGACGTTTCATCCAAGAAGCGCAACCTTTAACCCCCATTGCCCAGTTCACTAGAAAAATCTTCGATATCCTCTTTCACCCTTGGTGGAATTGTCTTGTGTCCTCGTATTCTAATTATACACAAGTAATATTAAACGTACATTATTTTATGCTTTAAATCATAGGTTGCCATGTTTTTCGATTTCAGGTAGACCCCTGCTTAGCTAATATTGAATTTTCGCAGATTTTATCAACTTAAATATCTTTTTAACAGCATGTACTACCACTTATTTTAAAAAAATTTCTAACTGTAGGGAAGTATAGCGTTATATAACTGAAGCACATGTTAATGAATTAAATTAAAATTAATGAGATTCATTAAAAGCATTTGATTAATTTAGAGGGATGAATCTGGTGCTTCAATAACAAATTTTCAGCATTTAATACCATCTAGTCGGATTTAACCCTAAACCTCCTAAGTAAGAGTTATTTTTTTTTTGAGGTAGACAAACTTACTGAAACTCTCTCAATAGGAAAAAAATTAAACTTTCTCACGATATTCCAAAATTTGCGACAAGTAATGGGTATGTTTTTTAAAAGCTAATGTTGCTGACATACGTTTCTAAACTTAATTTCAAGATCTTCGTCAGGGCCTATTCTGATCAGATCCTATTGTGACATTTTTTCAATACTACTATATGAATTCATTGTGTATTACTATAGGAAAAGCTATCTCACACACAAACCTAGTTTTAAAATCTGAGTAAAGGACATTTAAATGCTGAACGTAGGTTAAAATGTTTTGACAGATTGTACGTGACAAATCGAGAAAATCCGCGACGGCCAATATTATACCTTTTTAGCTTAATTCTGGAAAGAAATTATGAAAAAGTACTTGTCTTAGTAAAATCTATGCTCTCACCTAGTAACTACAAATTAACCTCAGTTAAATTCGTAAAATCTGGTTCCCACAAGATCAAATTTTTTTAAAGGTTTAAGTCACAATCTGGTTTAATGAAAGCCACTACTATAGACCCCCATTTAAACTTCATGGACCCCCAAATTTTTTCGTTGACGTGGACCCCTGGGGGAATCACTGCTTTAAAATCATAAAATGTCCTTAAAATTCATTATTTTCTTAATTTTGAAAATAGTGAATTTTTTTTAGATAAGATATATAAAATATTAATTTTAAAAAGGTGTGAATTATTACTTTCTTTAATATAGTGTTTATGAACTTAAAATTTGTTTTTTTTTGTGGTTTATAAAGTATATTAAAAGATGAACCTCAAAATAACGAATTTTCCATATAAAACTTTTTTCCGGGATTTAATGATTTCGTCGACGTACGACTGTATTTGATGTCAAACTATTCATTTGATCTGTTAATATTTAACGTTAGCATAAATATCCAATATTTACAGGAATCTCGAGCACAAGCCTATGAATCAACATTAAAATATTCATTATACATAAAGTGAAACAAATGACCTATGTACAGAGTAATGTCACTATTTATATAAAAAAAATAGTTTAATATTTTTGAATTTAAAAAGCAAAGTGATGTATTTAGATTAAAAATAGTAAGAGATGAAATTAAGTACATGACATACGTGAAACTTTTGCCTTGTATATTTTAATTTAGTTCTCAAAAGGAGGAAATGTAAAATTCTAAGGAATCTATGCTTATCATGGTCTAATCTTTTGACAAGTACGAAATTAATGCACCTTGAAATCCTGAATCTTCTCCGAAATTCCAAGATATCTTCCCCATATAGGAACCCTTCTTAGTTCAAGCAATACTCCCTTTCTTTCACTTTATATCTATTTCGCAGAAATACTTGTGCTACGTGATACACTTGGTTGCTAGTAATCTAAATATGGTCCCAGTACAAGTAAATCCACTAATCGTAAATGTCTACAACTCTCGCTGTAAGTTTATTTGACCATGTCTAATACATTGTCCAATAATTAGTTGGTGCTTCATAACCACCATGTCCGAATCTTGATGATAGACCTGTCATGCATATTGTTTTTTAGTGTCACAATAAAAACAACATGGCCGCGGTTCAAAATTAAATAGTCAAATCACCTGATCATTACCTGAGCTAGTATGCCACGCCTCAATCTTTTAACAATGACCTATCATTAATCTATTTAAATCTTCAAACCTGTTCACTTCCGTTGACAAGTCTGTTACACCATAGTCCTATCAGTCACAGAATAACTTAAATCAACTCATTGTTTTTCTCCTAACCCCACACTAAACTGTTTAAGGCCTTATCACACATTTCGAGCAATTTCCGCCCAGTTGCCATAGCAACGGCTTCGAACAACTTTCCTAGGGAGCTGAAAGAATTGCGCGGAATTCCAGCAAATGGGGGTTTTTTGTTTCCCTGCGTCATAAACAAGATGAGGTAACTATGGCAGCCTCGGTTTCGTCAAATGCATCGGAAATGGCGTATAATATTTTAAAAAGAATGGTGGTCCATTTCTACTTGCAACTGTCAACAAAAGCGCCAGTGGAATAAAAGAAATATTGAATGTTCGTTTTCAGAAGCAGAAAAATCGGCGAGTAATTTTTCAATATGGATGGAGAGTGGCTGACGTCAGAGCGTGTCGTTTTGTTAAGACAACTCTTCACCCTCCTAGTTCGAAAAATTTCCCGAAACACTGAGTTCGAAAGAGACTAGAAAAGTTCGAGAGATGTGTGCGTGATAGGCCTTAAGGGTGTTGAAACAGTGGAGTACTCGGAGGGAAGGTAATTCTTCCCTATCCCGTAAAGATTTTAGTCTCATTTTTAGACATGGCACCTTAATTTTTTCTTCAAATGTACCGTTCCCTCCCTCCAAAAAAAATGTCTATGGTGGTCTGGTTTTTTGGTCTCGAAGCCAGAGGGTTGATCCTGCTGTAGAAAAGGTGATGCAAGTTACATCTATCCAAGCTCAAAGTCCTTAAGCATGGTCTGGAAGTTAGGAAAGAGATTAGGGGAACCTCGCCATTTGACTGAGGTTCAAAATTACGAGGCCCATCGCCAATAACCCTCGAGTTGCTTTCGAGTGGGACGTTAACAAATATTCACTGACTCATCCCCCGAACCTTCCATACAGTCAGAGAGCGCCTCTAATTTAATAACAGTTCCAATGACGTGGTGATCTCTTTTGTTATTGGTATAATTGATAATGGCTCTTCTGACATAACACATAAAAATGGATGTTTCTATTGCATGGCTGGTCCCATACCGAAAAACAGCATTAAGATTGTATGATTAGAGTTAACATTGTAAGCATTAAAGATCCTACTGAGAAAAAATCCAAGTGCTCACTGAAGCTGATGTCTTTTAATAAACTGATTCTCTCAAACTCCAGTGGTTTGTATTATGGCACTGCATGGAAGATAATGCTTTTAACTCCTGATTGTAGGTATTATCTCATAATGAAATTAACTTTCCTTGCTTTCAATACTGCACCATAAGCTTTTTAAAATAAATTACATCTGTCTGATATTATGTAAAAAGGGTATTTAAAAAAGTTGGCAGTTATAGAGACTGCCCCGATAGAAGTGAAAACTTAGAACTTTTAGTATTAAACTTTTTAATTATATTATGAAATTTCAATTATCAACATCAATCAGGTTTTCACATCTATTGATACTCCGAGCAACAATTATACGCATGTTTATATGGTTTTTTATTCAAATATATTACGGGCTGTACAAGATCGTGACAAAATATAAATACAATTCAACTCTGAAATAACAATTAATATACAATCATTATTTATGGATAGTATTTGTATTTACTTAAATTTCAATGTACTTGATTTTTAACATTATTTTAATTGTTTGCATCATTATCATCATTACTTAAGACTTTTTTGTACTTTCAATTATTTCATCATCATGTGGAAGAATATTTTGAGGATTTGATGCACAGTTTACCATTATTGGTTCATCTAATTGTTTAACATAACACATGAGCATGTCAGTGACGCGAACCCATAAGATTTCCCCCTACCAAAAAGTGCCCAAGATTAGAAGTTTTCACTTCAAAAAATTAGAAAGATTAGAATGGTGTGAAAATATTTGCATTTCTGACAACACTAAACCTTAACTTTCGACCATTTGGAAATCTTTAAATAAAATTTTTAATATGTTTTAAAATTGTGAACTGAATATTCTTTTGCAACAGTGGGATTATACAAGAGTAATTTATCAATAGCAACAAAAGATGCATTTTGTTAAGAGATACACTTTGATTAATAATTTCCTTTGAGAGAGATTGATTCTTAAAAATAATTGAAGCTTAACTGTTAAGTTACCCATATCCAAATATATATATATAAATCAAGCTTTGTATAGGAAAAAAGCTTACAATAAGACTGTACTTGTATTAATCCATTTTCTGTGAAAAGGGGGAGGAATAGCTGGGTCACTGGTCCTTCAATGTTCGGTTTCAGAAGAAAAGAATGTTAATGTTTTTTTAATTCACACCTTGTCACAAAATACTCCATGTGTGATCCTTTTGTGTATTTTTACTCTAGACAATTGATCAGCATCTTGATCACTTGATGCTCTGTATTATTACATTCCCTCATATTCAGGTACAGTAACCCGATGTTGTTTTGCATCTCTTAACATTTGTGAAATGTTAGGTTCCTGGGGTAAGGGCTGAAATTTCAGAATTGAATTATCAAGAAAGCCCCTCTTTAATTTAGTACAACATATCAAAGTTTATATTTTAACTGCAATTAGGAAAGGAAAAATAATTACATGTGGAGCAGTTACAATATTAAAAATAAAAATACTTAACCTTTTTTATTAAAAATATTTTCATATCATATTCAGTTAATTGAATATTTTGAGCATAATCACAAGAGATTTTTTCATACAAAATACTTCAATGTTCTAGGTAAGTGATCACTAACACAAAAAAAATGTATAAAATGTCAATGCAATTCAATATCAATCCACTAAAAATTATAAATTTTTGTTTTAAACCACACTTGAAATTTTATATTCCTATTTAATGATATCTTAAATTAGAATACTAATGTTTATGTTTAACAACTAACACACACAAGTCAATCCAGAAATCAATTAATATATTCAATTTAATTAGAAGTTTATGTAAAATAAGCATTCATGAAACAACAGCCAATAACTTTAAATTGTATAGTTTAACAACGAAAACTAGAGGGCGGAATATAGGAGACAGAAAAGGGGGAAATTTCCATAAAAGTATGAATATTTACCTAATAGTAAATAACATTTTCCTCTTTTTTTTTTATGCATAAGAATTACAAATCATCTTAAGTGTTCCTCATTCTGAGAAACAACTTTTTTAAAAAATATTTCCCGGGGTAATTTGATATTCCGGGGGGAGTAGGGCCCAAATTTTTGTTTATTTGGGGGAAAATGGGCATAATATTACAATATGGTTACCTTAATATTTTCAAAAGGGTTTTTGGATGTGGTTGCCCCTGGGGATAACGTATATTAGAAATAACTTTTATTTGTTTTTTCCCCCTTTTAACCCTTTAATTTCAAAACGAATCTTTAAAAAACTTTTAAACCCTTTTCAGTTTAATTTTTTTTATTTAAACTTTTTGTTTAATTATGGGCTACTTTTGAATATGGAAAATTTCTAAAATGAGTGAGTTCTAGGGAAAATTTTTTCTTAAAAAAATAAATGTTGTGCTTTTTTAAATTTTGCTTTTAAATAATTTATTTTGTTTTAAAAAAGTTTTTTTTTTTTTCTTTTTTGAAAGAAATTTTGAAGGAACTTTTTCAGTGCAAGTTTCCAAAATTGCAGCTTTTTAATTTCTTTAGTAATTGATATTTTTAAATTTAATTTTTTAAAATACATTATGTAATTATTTTTATTCATAATGAAAAAAAACAATTTTTACTATTTTGTAATAATCATATAATATTGTTTCTTATAATTGTTTCTTTTAACATTTATTTATAAATATTACTACATACTTTGTTATTTATTTTATAATTAATAGTTTTTTATTTTAATTTTTATTATTTAATTATAATTATTATCTTATTCATTTATAACTATTTTTGTTGTTTATTTATAGCTATTCTTATTTATTTATAGAACATATTGAATGTGCAAAGTAAATGTTGATTTACATATTTGTCCCCATTTATAAACTAATAAATTTTCTATTACTTTTACTAAACACAAAAGTCATTTATATATTAAGCATAATACAGTTTTTAAAATATTGATTTATTTGTTTTACTTTGTCATAAAATAGTTGATGATTAGGATTGCTGTGAAATCTTTTCTTCGTACCACAAAAACAACATGTTACTTCAATATGCTTTGTACTTTTACCTAAAATTTAAAAAGTAATACATTTAAAAAAATAAAAATTAGTATCTTGGGAAAAACACAACAAAAATTACTAATACCCTATAAATTATCATAAATATAATGAACATTGATAAACAAAGAAATAAACTTGGGCAGCTATACTTTAATTCTATGCGAAGCATATTCACAATATAATTACTGCCATGCTTCTGAGAATGTTATAATTTCTATAATTTAATTTTTCATCTTTTACTCTACACATTTTCAGAAGAATCTGTTTTCATCTTTTAACTTTAAAAAAATTCTTTTTAATCAACAAAAGTATATTTGGTGCATTTTGGTAACCAAGAGGCTGAAAAGTTCTTAAAATCAAAATAATCAAATAGCAAGTTCTACAAAAAGTTTCAAAATTATTTGAAGTACCCTATTATAAAAGATCATGAAACAAATTACACAATATTACACAAAGCAATTCACTTTGCAATAAAAAAAGTTTATAAATTTCTTTTTTTCCTTTCAATTGTTTGATAGACTAACATATAAACTTTGTTCAGGAACAGTAAACTTTAAAAAATTCCTTGAATGAAACAAAAAAAAATACAGTTTTTAAATGTGCACATAAAGAAACTAGTGTATATTGATAAGACCAATTTTATATATTTTGTGACAGCACAGAAAAAAATCATTTCAGAAAGTTCTCAATTGAAATTTTATTGATAAGATAGCACACGCAAAAAGGCCTCAGTTTTGTAAACTAACTTAACTCCATCTAAGTTAAATGTCACAAAATATGCAATTTTAGCATTTTATTATTACCGTTGAGAAATAGAATAGTAATCAAGCTCTTAATGAATGAATAGTTTCTTGATGAAAACGATATTACATTAAACCAGAATTATTCAGAAACTATTGACATTATTATGGTATATTTTAGTTTTTTTTATGATTTTCAAAATATCTAGTAAAAATGGAAGTTTTTACTGAATTCATAACAGTAAGCATGCATTTAAAATTAATAATCTGAGAATAAGAAAATATATGCTGATTTATTTGTAGTAAAATATTGATTTTAAAATGTTCAAAAGAAAACAATCAATGTTTTTTTAAATTTAAAATAGAATGTTGCTGAGAATAAAGAAATTGAATTTCAGTATAAGTATTTCAAGCAATTTTAGTTAATTGCATCTTGAATATTTAAAAAAATTTGCAAGCAATGTTACCATTATCTGAAGAGCAAAATAGATAATTTCATTCTAAAACTTTTAGGGGTTTTTTTTTACTTAACTTACTTTTTAATTTCACTTTTGATGTGATACCGGGTCTCAAAATCAAATGACACCTTTTGCAAATTTGTCTTTTAATATATGGTCCCCTAAAAAAGTTGTTTAATGAATTATACATTTTTTTTTAATAAAATACAAAAAACACATAAATCAGAAAAGTAAATAACAAAACACATTTTATACAGGTATCACATATATAGCATATCATGCACAAATTTGTGTGTGTGAAAGTAAAAAAATGTTTGTTTTTTAATCAAAATGATTAACCTGACTACAACTAAAATTTTGTTATTTCTAATTGAAAAAAAAACAAATTTTAAATACTCATTATATGGTTATTTACACAAATAGAAATATATAAGGATGCAATAAAGAAACATTAGGTTATATGTAGGATCATAAGTTATGTTAAGACATTAAATTTTCGAATGATTTACAAAGGTTAAATTATAAAAAATAAATTTTTTCTCAAAAAATATTGTATTTTGAAACAAAAAAAGTTCCATTTTAAATAGCTAGTGCAATTTACCAATACAAACCAAATCTTTTTATCACCAACAAATTGCTGATCCATATTTGCCCATCAATAAACAGTTTTACAACTCACCATGTTTACTCACAGAAAAACAGTAGTTTATAAAAAAATGCACCATAAAAATATTTTAAATAATTTATGCATCCACATAAAAAAGGAAACGGTTGAAAAAGATTTCCTGCAGCTCTGGACTCCAAATTTTATTTTAATATTCTACATCTTTGCAAACATCTGATTATTATATGTAAATCAAGATTTGCTATAATACAGCAGTATTTCTAATAATAATAATAATAATAATATGTATCTCAACATTTATATTCTGCTAAAGTTTTAAGTACATTTTCTTATTCCAAGGACTGTTTTTTTCAATTTTTTTTTTCTAACATTCTTAAGTGTTAATGCATTTAATTGTTATTCATTTCCATATTCCAGCTTCACTAATTAGGTTGGTATAAAAATATAATCTAACAAAAATTCTATAAAAATAAATTATTAAAAAAAACTATTACATGCAAACTTTATTAGCTACTTGTGACTTATTCTTCTCCATATAATCTACTTCCCATACAGAAACATAAGGTTTGCTCAAATGGAACAAATCAAAATCAGCAGAAGTATTCTGAGAGGTAAAACTTTCAAACAAATTTCATGCATCATTTTTACAAACAGAAACATGCCACAATTAGTGAAGGGCATGTCATGGATTCCCCCAAGGAGATACACTTTTCTGTAATTCAGTTGATATGTACCAAAAGATGCTTGTGGAATGGATATTTTATCTTCAATGATGTCCTACTAGATCAGGGATGGCGAACCTTTATGGATCAACGTGCCATTTTTTTCTAAAGAAGTGTTTAATGAGGTATAGATGTGCCATCAAATAATTTTGACTTGTGATTAGTGGAAAAATAATAAAACTAAATACTAACAACTAAAAATTCATTATTTGCTACGAAAAAATACTTTTTGCTCTGTATAGTTGTAAATGTTTTAGTTATCATGTAATTCAAATTAAAGTAACATTAGTGTGACTTCTGTTGTAGCAGATTGGATGATAAATAGCTTATATTAGGATGGTAAGATGTTGCTTTAGTAGAATGCGTGCTGAATTGGAGTCATCTGCCAAATGGTTTCTAAACAATTATTTTTGCTGTGGATCACTTTTTTGATAAGAGGATTTGTGATTAGTTTTAAAATGCCATTTTACAGATGATGTTTTGCATACCACTGTTCCAGAACATAAAATGCTCACTGCTTCATCTTTACTAATCATGCCATATTTCTAGATTCACCAAGTTTGAAATTCTTTGTTGCACTTACTATATTGCACTTTTTGTTCTTTTGCTGAATTATCCATATTAAATAACAGTTAAAAACTGTAAATATAACACAAATAAACTTTTAAATTACAGTAGTTTCACCAAAATTGACTATGCTATGCATAGAAAATTTTATCTGCTTTAACTGTGGTCCGACGAAAAAAAAAGGCAGGACAATTATAAAATGGGGTTTTGCCCCTCTGTTTTTTTGTTTGTATATTCATAGGGGGCGATTCTGAAAAAAATAAAAAACCATTTTGATTGCTGGTGTGCCCAAAATATTGTGATTGATGGGCTGCCAGAGTAAGTATGTAAAGTATAAAAAAGTATGTGATAAATGTTGCTTTTTATTAATTTTTTTAAATGTAAAATCATGCTACCATGATAGTGAAATAAATGCAATTTACAGGACCTTTTTAAAGTTCATATCAATCACGAATGTTCGTATTTTTGAAACTGTAAAATCATACCACTTATAAAAAATATTTTTTTCATTTAAAAATTAAAATATAAATTTGAAATATAAAAGAAAGATCTAGAAATGTCTGTACTTACAACTTAGTCTGAGTCCTCATTGCTAACATTTTTATCATATGACCATAATTACAAATCAGACCAATATTTGATGGACAAGACATCATTAAAGTATAAGCAGCCTAGAAAAGCACAAATACATTTTGTAAGAAATAAGGTTTATATAATAATAGGAACATTGCAAATTAATTTTAATTTCCTTAAAACTTGATACAGATTTGATTAACATTTTAATGTTAAATACAAAATATTATGAATGTAATATGCTAACTTGTTGGGTACTTTTATGTGAGCCTTACAAAACAGTCAAAAATAAGGTTTCAAGCACGAAAATATTTTATTTTATATCTATTTCTTATAACTACACATAGAAATAAAGCAATTTTCCAAAGAAATAAACAATAGTTTTTTCTTTAGAAAATAAAATATGATGGCAAATTTTAATGATTAAGAAATTTTATTTATGTTTGATATAAATCAAGACTTAGGCTTAACAGCATCAGGATTACAAATAAAAGTTTAATAGTGAAATAGAACAACATTAAATAAATGCATCTAAAGTTCTTTTTTTTTATCCTTAATTATAATTTAGTTTGTGTGTGAGCACACATGCATGTGTGTTACCTGATTTACAACATAAAAATATGTCTCATAATATGTTTTGGTTGGATATTTGTCGGTTAATTTTTAAGCTTCTATATCTGCATAACCTTCTCATCTCTAAGAACTTTAGACATTAAACATTATAATAATTATAACAATCTGCATTTGGCATAATAACTTTGTTTAATTAACATCATTACATCTGTGAATAAAAACATGGCAAAATCTGAACCATCATCAATGACAAAAATGGACCTGATAAGGTAAATTTCATTTAAAGCATATACACTATGGATAAGAAATTAGATTCCTATTCATATTTCAAATGAAAAAACTTTTATTACTCCCCGCAATAGCTATTACAAGTATTAAGATAAAACTCACAGGCCATGAAATTCACAAACTCAGTTAAAAGAGTTACAAAGTCTTTAATTTTAATCTTAAAATTGCACATATAATCATCATAGGATAAACCCCTTGGATATATTTGATGATCAAGACTCTTCTCCTGTATTTGTTTTGCTCAAGTTACAGATAACTAATCTAATTCATCTTTCAAACTAGGACTAAGGTAAACATGTACATTTTTATTCATGGCAAGATTGATTGGTACCAGTTGTAAAAAGGATGTTTCTTCCAGAGTTTCAGCGAACCTTATTTGCAACAGACTTCTCCTGAATGTCAGAAATAAATAATGTATTTCAGGCACTAATTTGATATCAGTATGCTAGGTGCCAAGTTGTTGCTGATACTTGCCAAGTCGGCTGATAAAATTACAATATGGTTACCTTGATTTTAAATGCTCTCCTCATTGCACACATTATAATTTTTTATTGGTTTATTTCTGTAAAAATAAACTGGTTAATTTCAGATGATTTTAATTAGATATTTTTACAAATTTAACCACTTCCATACATTACATGGTCTATATTGTAGCTTTCGTCTTCTGTCATTTTTTTCAACAGATATTTCGAACATTATTCTTCAGTACAAACATCTTTTTTAAAAGTATATGAGAGCTCTGCTTTGAAAATTATGGACCAAAAGGATTGCCAAATTTGCACTTTCTGTCTGTGTTTCTAAGAGTTCTGTTTTTTCCTTCTCATATCAGCTGTCATGTAATGAGATAATTAAATCACAGTGAAATGAAAATTGTTTACCAAAAGGATAAGAAATTTGATAGCCATATGAATTAATGCAAATTTTACAGTGCAATTTTACATGGTCCCAAAAAGAAACCTATCAGGCATAATTCTTTCTTTACTGGCAGCAAATTGCAAATTTTCACTTTACTTTATTTCAATTTTACTTTTGAATAATGAATATTTAAATGCATCTTGTTTCAAGAAATTCATAAAAAGATTGGAATAGGTATACTTAAATTTTTTTTAGTTTTTTTATTTTCATTTTCCCCCATTTTCAGTTCTTTATAATTTTAGAACTTTTGATATGGTCCCGCCAAGCACGTTGACACCGTTAATTTTCCGGGGTTTTTTACTGAATGGGGAATAAGAGATGGTTTAGCTGAACCCAAAAAAAATTTTGTTTTAAAAAAATTTTTTTTCCCCAAAAAAATATAGGAATAAAAGAAATCATTTTTAAATAAAAAATCTTAAAAAAATTTGCCAAACAAAATTTTTTTTAATTTATATAAAATAAAAATAAATAAAAAATTAAATTTAAAATTTATTTCTAAAATGCGTGGGGGGTTTGATAAGGAAGCGGGAAAGGGTTTTTTTTGGCCACTTTTATTAAAAAAACGTTTTTAGAAAAACCATTTACATACATAACAGAGAACTAACAGTTGAAAAGTTTGAAAGGTCGGGGCACCATTTTTTTCCCAGTTCAAACACCACCCGAAAAAATTTTCTTCGCTAGAGGGCGCAATTCTTTACTGTTAATTAAAGGTCAAAACAGGGTTCAATCTCCCTATGGGATCGGGTTTCCCGAGCCAGAATCGAAAATTACTATTGTAAATTAAATTTGTTGAGGAATGAATGGTTCTGCTGGAAATGGCTGTTGAAGCAGTTGAGGGGTTGGAACATCATTTTGTATTGATGAAACTTTTAAAAAGCTTTTTTTTGGGGAGCTATAAAAATTCCCATGTTTTTAAAAAAGGTGTTAAAGCAGAAATGGTAAATTTTTGGTTCAGATGGTTTTAAGCTTGCTATAACATAAAAAAGTGGGTGTTTTTTGGTGAGAAAAAATTGGACGAATTTTGGGCATGAATTTGGAATTTTCTTTTTTTGCATTACTGATGGGATGTAAAGCCCCCGACACCCCCAGGAGAATAATAAAGGGGGTTTTTTTTTGTATATTGCTTTTTTTTTGGTCTTTTTTTGTTTCTGTTCTTTCTCGTATTTTTTTGGGAATAGTTGCAAATGTTTAAATGGGTTTTATTTCGCCAAAATTATCATTGTGAAACTTTTTGAAATCTTGCACCACATGCTACAGTTGAGCCTTTCAAAAGTAGGTAAGCGGGTGTGACCTGTAGTGTCACAGACAGTTGTATTCGGGGGAACAATGCGGGGTTTTGGGAATGAAATTAGAATGATTTTCCCGGGGGTAGAAGTGGGGGTTTGGTCTCTGTTTTTCTCTCTACGGGATTGACGGGTGAATAAACTGGTATTAATTTTTGACTTATTTTTACAAAAAAGCAAATCTGTTGAAAACAGCACTGACAAACTGTGTTCGTTGTCACTGATAATCCGTAGCCGGGCCATGAAAACTTCTTTTTGGGTTGGACATTGGGGGCCTGGCGAAAAGGGCAAAAAACCCAACCCATTTTTGTGGCACAATCCTCAACAATGAATATATTTTTCCCTTGACAAGTTGAGGAAGGCCCCAAATAAATCTAGCAATGACCAAATCTCTGGAAGTAGACTGGAGTTCTAAGCCCAGCAGGCTTTTGGTTTGTACCTTAAACGAGCACATTCTGAACATTTCAATAAAATTTGGGATATGTACTTTTTCATGCCGTCCAATAATTCTTTTGGTTTTTCCCCGAATGTTCCATCTTCTCCATAATGTCCGCCATCGTTTTGGTCCTTTTGCATTATAAACACGTTCAGCGTTGGGGAATGCAAACTTCGGAACAGCATCAGGAACCCTATAAAACACCGTTCAAAAAAACCCCTTTTTATCCGTTTGATATTCTTCAGTTTTCGGGGGGGATTCAAACTGTGTGTTTTTTTAAATTATCTTTTTTCCCCTCCAAACCTTTAACTGTTGGCATATCGCTATCGCAATTTTCCCCAAAAGTTTTCCGGAAAAAGGGGGGGATCATGTCTGCAAACCATTTGCTTTTACCATATATATTTAAATTTTAGGTTGAAAGCTGGTTTAAAAGTCCCATCAACTAGTGCCCGGTTGGGTTTGGGGGTTTTAAAACCTTTTCAGGGTTGGTGGTGGATCCCGGTTATTTCTGTTCCTTAAATTTAAGCCATTTCTTAAAACCCCCTCCCGCGGGCCCCCCTGGGGGGAAATTTTTGGGTTCTGCTGGGTTAGCAGAAAATTCTTCTATAGGGGTTTTCAGACCCTTTCCCCTTTGGAAAAACTCCCGGGCATAATTGCGGGGCCCTGTTAAATAAATTTTGGCTGGAATCTCTTGGTTTTAACAAAAGGGGGGTTTGTAAGACAGTTTTAAGGGTTTGAAATGCATTTTGTTGGTAAACCCCCATTATTGGGCTTTCTTCTTTGTAAAGATAACAGTGGGTGAAATCTTTTCAAAATCGAATATATCTTGCCAAGAACAAATTTTTGGAAAAATTTAGTTCTTTAATTTTTAGGGGTGGAATATCCAGATAGAGGGTACTTTTTCTGAATCAACTTCTATTCCTTTTTTTGTTCCCCTCCCAAAATTTTAACTCGAAGGGCAAATGGGATTTTTTTTATTTCTTTAAGTTTGGTAAGAGTCTTTCAAAAAAGCCCTTTTAAACATGTGTTTTTTAAAAGTTTCTGACAAAACAAAAATATGGCAGAAAAGGTAATGTAGAATGCGACCCTTACAAAAACGGTTCATCTCTTTGAAGCGTTTGGGGGGTTTGCGAAAACCCTAATGTAATAAAGGTAATGCCAAAAAGGAAAACAAATGTTAAATTTTTTTTGATCTTCAACATGCCTTTAACGGTGATATCCCCTGAATTAATTAGACATTTAAAGGGTGAGTTTTGCTTGATTAGCAAATCCAAAATTCGGGGGTGGATATGTATCTGCAACTGTTTTTTAAAACTTTCTGTAATCAATACAAGGGAAATGTTCCATTTGGTTTTTGGGTTAATCACTGGAGAACATCGAATTCATTCTTCTATTATCCCTTTTGGAAAATTTCGATTTCTTGTTTTAAAATTTTTTTTTTGGGAAAGGTTCATCCTATAAAGGGGGCACTCCACTGGGAAAATGATCTTTTTTATTTATGGTTTAATAAATGGGTAGGCTCTCCCCCGGTTGAAAGCATTCTTCATATTTTTCCAATATAATTTATTTATTTCCTGTTTTAAGTGAAAGATGAGTACCTTCATTTTTTGTTGACAAGGATGTGGTTCTTTTTAACAGTGGGAAAATTGATGTTAGGAGGCGCTTTCACAAAATTATATTTTCTGGGGGATGTTTATGAAATACCCCTGTTTTCTTTGGAGATCTAAAACATCCCCCGCAGCTGTTAAAAAGTCAATGCCTAAAGTGTTCTGTTGTTTTAGCATTTTTTAAAAATATTTGCCTTTGGGGAAAGACTTTTCCTTGAATACCAATGTTACAGGTTGTCAGTATTTTGTGGTTTGCGTACGACCATCAGCTAGAGTCATCTGATAGTTTTTTCTTCAAAATTCAATCCTTTTTTTTTTAAGTAAATGATACAATTTTTCACCAGCCACTGAATGTGTAGCACCAGTATAGCACAAAATCTGCTTCTGTATTACAAATGGAAATTTGAATAATCTAATGGGTTATTTTCACTGGAGAAAAAAAAAAGTTTGATTATTTAGACTTGATGACAAGGTATATCTTTTTTGAACTGGGGGGAAGTGTGGGGATCTTGTCGAATATTCGGGCACCAATCCATAACAAGATATAGGAGTTCTGTCTTCTTTTGTATCCGATTTTTTTTTTCAGGTATTTGTCATTTGAAGTGGAATTCCCTACTGTTACTGGGGAACGGTTTCCGCCTACTTTGACTAAACCTGAAGAGAATGTTCATGTGACAGCAAACTTAGGATTTTTTTGTGTTACCCCAGGACTGGGCTTCATTTTTTTTTTTCCAACTAAAGTTTTTTTTTTTATTTTGCCTTTTTAAACCTTTTAAAAAACACATCCCCAAGTTGTAGGGATTGTTCAATTAAACCCCTGGTCCAAAAAGTGATATTTGTAATCTTGATGTGTTTTCTTTTTAATTTGATCTGCCACAATCAAATCTTTCAATTTTCAAGCGGGGACTTTGGATTCTTTTTAGCCATCCATCAAAAAAATGTTTTTAAGTCAAAAAAAAAAGTCCCCAGGTTTTTTTTAGAATCTTTTGGGGTGCAAAACATCTGCCAAAATTTTTGCACTTAATTTAAAAACGTTTTAGTAGAATTTGTTTTACTTTATAATAGTCTTGAGCATCAACAACAGATTCTTTTTTGATTAAAATTTTAAACTTTCGGTAAAAAAACCAAGAAGGTACACCACCCACTGTGGAACTGGAACTTTTTTAAAAAGTTAATTGCCTTTTGAAAGGTCTAGAAAAAATTTTTACATCAGTTGTTTTTTTGGGTCAAAAAAACGGAAATAGCTTATGGAGTTCTAACTTTGGGATGTTGGGTCTGCAGAAACACCAGGCCCCGAGTTTGTAGTTTTAGAAGTATCGTTGGAATTTGAAGTTTTTGCGTTTAAATTGTTGGTTTTTTTTTCTCTTTTGCCCAATTGGGTTTTTTTATCATTAATAAAAATTTAAACATTCTTTTGTAAAAAACTACATCATAACCTTCATTTTTAAGTCGCCTTTTTTGTCAAGAACTTTGTGTCTGGTATTGATATTCTGCTTTTTCCCCCAATTCAAGGAGGGGCCTGCCTGCACCTTTTTTCTAAATAGGCCAGGAAATGTCCGAAATTAATTTCAAATTTATTCTTTAAACTTTAAATTAAATTTAACCAAAATTTATTATATTTAAATAATAATACAGCATTATACCACATAAAAAAAACTTAATTTTTTTAAAAATGATTAAAAAGTTTTCATAATTACAACATATAAATGTTGTTTTTTTCACTTTTAAACACAATCAAAGTAAAATTTCTATCAAACTTTTAGATTAAAAAATCATCCGGAAAAAAAACATTTGAAATATATCATACCACAAGTAAAAAAAAAAATCATATGCATAAATAAAAATTCTACTTAACCCCAAAAAAATTTCTTTTAATATTCAAAAAAAAATAAGTTATTACACTTTTTACCATAAAAAAAAAAAGCTGAACCTTTTTTTGATGAACTTCTTTTTTTTTTTTTTTATTTTTTATTTTAAAACTACGCTGCATAAAATATCCATCAGTTTAAAATGAATCAGCTTATAAAATTAATTCTAGCAAGATAAAAAAATGGGAAAAAATTCTTTTTTTCTTAAACCCTAAATATTTTATGTAACTGGGGGAAAACCGTTTGAATACACATTTTTCTCCAAAAATAACATTGATTTTTTCAAAAAAGCACATAAAAAACAAAAAATTTCAGAGCTTTAAGCTTTTTAAAAAAATCATAATCAAAAAAAAAAATACAAGAACCCGCCGAAACCTTATCCATTACCCAAAAACAAATAATATATTTAAAAACATAAAAATAATGTAAAACTGTTATTATACTACAGCAAAACATTTTTAAAATAAAAAAAAGTTTCTTAACAATGAGAACAGTTTTTAATTTGAAGGAATGTCAGAAATGTTTTCTAATACTGAACAATGAGACAATATATACTTAAAAAAATTTGAATTTAACTAATAAATTCTTTTCGGGGTATTAAATCCTATTTGCACTTGGGCATGCAAAAATGGCGATTTAAAAAATATAATATTTAAAGAAAATTCAAGATAAAAAACTTTACCTGTTCTTGGTGAGAACTGAAAAATTAAACCCTATAAGTTGAACAACATTAGTGCTGTTAACCCGAAAATTAATACCCCGCAATGGGCCAGGCCTTTCTGCCTATTACCGTTGGTGTCAAATTATGGCGGGTGGGCCAAAGATAAGGCGACGGGGGGGGGGCCTTTTCTAAGTCCACTGATTAAAAAAGTTTATTAGACAAACAAACACATTTACATACATAACTAGAGAACTAACAGTTGACATAGAATTGAAAGGGATGGGGCATGCTCATTACGTCTTTGTTCAAACTTGGCCATCCGAAGATTTTTTCTCGCTAGAAAGGGCATAAACTCTTTACTGTTAATATGGAAGAGTCTAAATAACGGAGGGTTACAAATATAATATATTATATAATTATTATATATAATAGTCATATAATACAATTTAATAATAATTATTGTATACAGGGTGTATCTAAACTCTGCGGCAAAACTTTAAGGGGTGATTGTACACATCAAGGCAAACAATAGTAAATAGGAAACTTAGGGTCCCAAACGTCTTTTGAAGAAGATAGGTGCCATTAAAGTTTAGGGTCTGAAATTTCAAATGATTATAAAAAACAGAAAAATGGGTTGATTTGTTAGCAGTTTTCGCTAAAATTATTCTTTTTGTCAGTTTTTTCTTGAAAAATAAATTTTAAAGATAAAGTTCAAAAATGTCGATAGAGGATGCTTTAGACTTTGGAGTAATGAACAACTTTTTTTTACTGTTATTTTTTGTATCACATTAAATGCTTTCAAAAGCTTAGACTTAAACTTAAATTTGAATCGTTGGGGTGGTTAAGTAGCGTAAACTCAACTGTGTTCAGGAGGTGAAATTTGAACTCATCTCCTTCCCTGAACACAATTCAGTTATTCATGATCTTCGATGCTCAGTCACAGATTAGGCAGCAGCTACTACCCACTAAACATAAAATAAATGAGAAAGGGATGACAAAATTAAATAAAAAAGTTATTCATAACAGACATGAGCAATTTCTCCCCGCAAAATACCCGACTATGCAAATCACCCGATTTGCATGCAAAGTGTAGCACACAAGAATTTAACTGTATGGTGCTAATTGTATGTAAGGATGTAAAGTTCTACTGCAAAGTGTTCCAGCCAACATAAAGGCTTGTACGTAGTTCCAACATGACGGAGCGCCAGCACATTTCAGCGCAGATGTGCGAAGTGCATTGGATACAAAATATCCAGGGTGATGGATTGGGCAGGGAGGTCCGGTAAATTGGCTGGCACGCTCGCCTGACCTTTCCTGCCTAGACTTCTTCCTCTGGGGCCATATGAAAAGTCTTGTTTACGCAAGCCCTGTCAACTCTGATGAGGCCCTGGTTTATAGGATTGCCGTCTTAGCGGGCGAAATCCGGGGTATTTGCTAATGTTCAACATTCCCACTGCCGATGGTGTGAGACCTGCATCTTTGCTGGTGGGGGATTTTTCGAGCAATTTGTGTGATTCCGCAAGAAAATCATGCGTGTAGCATTTTCTACATGTCATCATTCATTCATACGCACTACGTGCTTACATCAAATTGTTTCTTTCTATTTTGAGCAGAGAAATTGCTCATGCTTATTATGAATAATTTTTTAAAAATTTTTATCATCCCTCTCTCGTTTATTTTATGTGTAAGAGGTAGTAGTTGCTGCCTGGTCAATGACATCAAGTCCTACGACACTAAGATCGGGAATAACTGAACTCTGTTCAGAGGGAAGGGAGTTTCAAATTTCACCTCCTGAGCACAATTCTGTTTGCGCTACTTAACCACCTCCACCGATTCAAATTTTGAGCTTAAAATTTAAGTTTAAGTCTAAGCTTATGAAAGCATTTAATGTGATACAAAAAATAACAGTAAAAAATAGTTGTTTGTTATAATAATAATGGGATTATATGATTAGATTAGATTATACACAAAATAAATGCATAATATATATTAAAATTAATTAATAACGAGTATACATAATTGTTGATAACTTGCAATATTCTAAAAAATGCAAGTTCCTTTAATGAATTTTATTAAAAAAATAAAATTTAAAAATGCATTACTTAAAAGTAAAATGAAATGGGAATGCACAATTTGCAGCAATAACTAAAAACACAGCCCTCATATTTCTTTTTAAAAAAAATATACTGATACTCACCAATGATATTAGAAATATCCATATTTGAAAGCACAAAATACAGAAGACTGAAACAGTATCTTGAAGAATGATTGCAATGAAAATGGTTAAATTTTTAAGGAAATTGAATAGAAATTGTTTGAAATTACTAGGGTTACTTAGGGGGAAAAAAAACAATATAAATTATATATGTCATTCCTATGGCACACACACAACCGCATTAACTTAACTCAGTGGTGCAACAGCCCATGAGAGCCAAGGCCTACTGTGCCCAACTCAGTATATGCGACATTGGGCCCTGAGGTGCATGAGCAGATGTTCCAGTCAAGTGGTCAGTCTGATGCGAAAACCTCCAGTGTTAAAGCCCCAGGCAAGCTTGGTCCTCATATACCTACCCACTGAGAGAATAAAAGGCTGTGTCAACTTTGCCTAGCTCGGAGTTTGATGAATGAGTACTAAGCTTGCTTGGGAACTTAACACTGGGGGGTTCGCGTCAGACTGACCACTTGACTGGAACATCTACTCATGCACCTCAGGGCCCAAGATTGCGCATACTAAGTTGGGCACAGTAGGCCTTAATCCTCATGGGCTATCATGCCACTGAGTTAAGGGATGAGAGGCTGAGTCAACCTTGTCCAGCACAGGGTTTGAACGTCAGACCTGTGATGTGGAGGCCCGATGCACTAACCACTCAGCCATTGAGCTTCCACAACCCCGTAATAAAAATATCAAGGTAACCATATTACCTTGTACCACTGTATTTATTTTCTTCTTGTTTCTTTAATGAATTAAGATTTGATTTACATACTATCTCAACAATGCCAACATTCAAGATAACGCCCCAAGTTGGCAATTCTGATTTCACATATCATACATGCTAAATTGGCAATTGTATACCTCATTTCATATAATGTTGCCTTTATGGTTGCAATAATACGTACCCAGTTCTATAATACATATATGATATCTTGTATAAATGAATTTTTACACAAAACCTTAAGTACACGAACAGCGCCATTTTCCACAAAAATCCGAGTTTACCCACTTGCTTTGAAAAAATATCCCAATCTTCAAAAATATTAGTTGTCAGCATTTTTGTGATTCTTTGAATATCCAGTTGAACCTCCATATTACGAACCTCTACATTGCAAATTTTTTTCTGGAACCAAGAACATTTCACGATTTTCTTTGTAAAATCATCTCCCAATAGCGAATTGCATTTTCTATATAACGAACTTTTTCTCTTGTGATTCAATTTTTCTTCTCCCTATTTTTAAAGTATTTCTGGACATTTCAAGTTGTTCTCTCTTTTAACACATAAATCTTGAATTGGTTTTATTAGGTGCCTAATTCTCTGAGTGCAATAGAATTCTGGGCATTTCATCCAAGATGTGCAACCTTTAATCCTCATCGTCCAGTTCATTGGAAACATCTTCGATATCTCCTGTCACCTTCAATGGATTGTCTTGAGTCCCTGTGTCCTAGAATTAGTTTCTGTTTATTTGTAGAGTTGATCAGCTGTACTGGTAACTTTGTTTCTTGTAGTTCAAAAATGTCAAAATGTAAGTGCTTGAGCATCAAAGAAAAATATTTAATTTTTCAGGAAATGGATAAAGGCATCAGAAATCTTTCCTTGCAGTTTTTCTTTCTTTTTATAGGTAAGATATATGAAATAAATATATACTAATTTATAAAAAGGTGTGATTATTTATTTTTTTTAAATATATAGTGCTTATGAATTTAAAATTTGTTTTATGTGGTTTATAAAGAAAACTGAAACTTCGACTTCATTATGTATATTAGTGACTTTGTTGTATAGAGGTACCACTGTATTTATTTTCTTCTTGTTTCTTTAATGAATTCAGATTTGATTTACATACTATCTCAACAATCCCAATGTTCAAGATAACACTCCAAGTTGGCAATTCTGACTTCACAAGTCATAGATGCTAAATTGGCAACTACACTGCTGGCCACTGTAAATGCAACACCAAGAAAGACAACAGATAGCACAACAAAATTTATTTTGTAGATAACATGTTGACCAAGTATCAAATGATTAAATTTATAGACTTCACTGAAGTGTGGTTCCTGCAGAATCAGTAGCCAGAGTAGCCGCCATTGTTGGAGATAACCGCTGCTACACGCCTCGGCATTGATTCAAAGAGACTTTAGATGTGTTCTTGGGGTACAGCAGACCAAGCAGCTTCCACACGTTGCCAAAGTTGATCTGGTGTGACAGCTGGGGGTGTAATCTGGGTCAATCGTTCAGCAACCATGGACCACATGTTTTCTATTCGGGAAAGATCCAGAGAGTGAGCTGGCCAGGGAAACAATTCAATCTGGTGATTGGCGAAGAACCTTTGGACAATGCGTGCCACATGTGGTCGTGCATTATCCTGTTGAAATATGGCTGTGGCCAAGCCCTGAAGGTAAGGAAGGACAACTGGCTCCAACACCTCAGAGATGTAGGGCTGGCTGTTTAAAGTACCGGCAATGCGTACTAGAGGAGTGCGAGAGTGATATCCAATACCGCTCCATACCATAATACCCGGTGCAGGACCAGTGTGGCGGTGCATAATGCAGCTGTTCAGCATCCTTTGTCCACAGTGTCTCCAGACTCCAATCCGATCATCGTGGTGTTGTAGACAGATGCGTGACTCGTCAGTAAAGACAACTTCATTCCATTCTGCCGCCTACATCCTTCTTTTATCGCACCATTGGCGGCGGAGACGTCTGTGGTTCTGCGTAAAGGGTAAACCAAACAATGGACATCTTGCAGATAGATCACTCTGCTGTAAACAGTGTTGAATGGTACGCGCAGACACTGAATGATGAGTTACAGACTCAATGGGCTGTTCAATGGTTCGTGATGTGAATGAGCAATCCGTCACTGCCATGCGCTCAATTTTCCTGTCCTCACCTTGAAGTGGTGCACTGAGGTGGATGCGATCCACCACATCGGTCCGTCGTACTCTCCTGCATCCAACGGTCACATATCCGCATTACAGTTGTTTGGTTTCATCCAACACGTCTACCCATTTCCCTGAAAGATAATCCACAATCTCGGTAGGCTACTATCCTTCCTCTGTAAAATTTGGATACTTGATCAAAAGCTGATTGCTGTTTTCTACGAGACATAACTGATTGATTTTTGAAAAAACCACAAGAAAAACACAATTGCCGGATTTGAAATAGTCGAAATCTCCAAGCCTTAAATAGCCCTTTGAGGTGGCGCCACAGGCACGTGTGATGTGTGTCTGTGCTGAAATTTTAATCATTTGCACATCTCACTTCCGCTAATGCATGTTGTAAATTTCATGTTATTTGCATGCTTCCTTCAGGGTGTTGCATTTACGGTGGCCAGCAGTGTATATACTTCATTTCATATAATGCTGCCTATATGGTTGCAATAATATGTAAGTACTCAGTTCTAAAAAATATGTATTTGATATCTTATATAAATGAATTTTTACACAAAAATTAAAGCACGCGAACAGCTGCATTTTCCACAAAAATCTGAGTTTTTTTCATATAAAGTACGTTAGAATCTTTGTTGTTTTGATATCATGGTGCAATTCACATGGCACCAATTTTGCTGCTATAACGCTAATACATAAGTATCACTATTCTACAATTAGAAATTAAATCTGTTTTAAAGGGAAAAATTTTAATAAATACATCCATAATCGAAAGGTTAATTTCTGTATTTTTACATTTATTGACATTCAAGCATTTCCAAACCAAAGCCATGTCTCTAAGTATAGATCCATTAGTACTTATGTATTAATGTCACTACAGCCAAAAAATATTGTGCCACAAGAATCGTTTTTCTTCGAATAAAACAAAAAAGAATTTTTGTTAGTTTGATATCACGACGTAATTCACCTAGTACAAATTTTGCTAAGGTGAAGTGAATACATGAGTACTGATCCATTAAATATGGAATGATCAAAGGGAGAATGGTTCAAATGTAGTAGGGGGGGCACTTGGCGCTGTCCCTTTTTGACGAATAAAAGTGTTCGAGAAGGTACTTTTTTCGGAATTATTTATTATTTATTTTAGAATGAATTCGATGTTTCACCATGACATTTAGATAAAAATCGCCAAATCTGAAGAAAAATCGTCAAATCAAAAAGTGCCCCCATACTACACTTAAGCCAAATATATTTCTACAAAATAAAAATAAAAAATTTTGCGTAAATATAACTATAAGGTCTGAAAAAATATAGCTATAAAATACCATATTTGGATAAAAAACACAAAAGGGTGACATTATTCTGCAGTATAAAATGGATGTTTTTTCCATGAAAAGTTACAGAAATAAGACATCAATAATTAATTAAATTATAAGTCATTTTGCTTTTGAAAATTTAAACAAAATGTATTTGAAACAATTTAGCAATACCGGCACAAAATGCATAATTAAGTTAAATTCAAATCTTACTTCAAATAGAAAGCAAATTCGTTCGCAATTATCCTCTCCTTTTTTGTTTTTTCCCATTCTTTCTCACACACGTGAACTATTTATAAACAAATTCTTATTTAATGTGAATTGACTGATTGATGACGCAGAATATAGGACACTTAAGCCTTACATTAAATCCAAAAAAATGATGCAAAACATCAACAATGATGCTTGATTGATTGATTGTTTCGATGTAGTCTTGGTCAGCTGACTAGATCATTCATGGTCTCCACATCCCACCAAACTAACGGGAGGACATAAAGCGCGGACTAATTTAATAGGTAATAGCCACCTTATATACAAAGAATCAGTGCTCAAACACATGACTTGATTTATATATTGACAGCTAGAGTGAAAAAGCTTGAAACCATTTTTAGCGTTTATCAGGGAATCATTCTAAATCGAAGTAAAGTGAAATACATTTTTTTTTTTTCATGTTTGCTTGTATTTATTTTTCTCAATCTGCGAACTTTGAAATGAGGCATAACTTAAAAGTACATTTTAGTGTATTATAATTTGAAAAATTCTTGAGTATTTTAAAAACCAGAAAATTATTTTTTGGTTTTGAAAAGCAAAGATTTTTATGAAACAATGGCAAATTTTTTCAGAGTTCTACTAGATTTTTGTCAATTGAATTGTAAATCTCTAAAATATGTATGGATGAATGTTTCTCCGCATGAATTAAAAACTATAAAAGATTTCAAAAACCTGATATTGAAAAAGTTTTCCTTGCAGAATAATGATTTTCAATTATACTTAAATGATGGTTTGCTTCTTGAAGATGAAAGCATCATAATTTTAAGAGAAAATGACACTGTTAGGTAAGATATGTTATTTTAATTGAACAATGAAATACTTTTAAGAAACAAATTTGTCATAACTAAGCAAAGTGCATAATTTAACTTTATAGCTTTAAATAATAATTTAAAACGAAGCATAGTGTTCCTTTGAATATTTTTTGTCGACCACCGTAATAGGTCTCCGTGCTGTCGATAATCGTCCGAAATTAGCAATATATCAAAACCGAACATGTGTCGATAGTGTTAAATTCAAATATTAATGTTTAAAATTAGATTTATTGAACTTAAGTAAATTTGTTTAAAAAAGTATTTTTATTAAATAAGAATTAGGCAGTACCAAAAAAAAAAGGGAGGAAATTATCTTTTTAGAATTTTAATTCTTTTTAAAGGTGAAAACTGTCTAAGTGCATTGAGAAAGATGATAAATGACTTACATGGATACCTTGTTTTGTGCATCCTATGAGAATTAAACTGACTATCATATATGTGTGCTCTATACAGCTTTTACTTGATGGACACGAGGAAAGTGTCCTTCATATCACTTCTCTCGCAAAAAAAAAAAAACCTTGGTTGATTTTCATGTTTATATATTCCTCTTTAAAAAATTTGTATCATACTTTATCTTTTCTAACCTATCAATCATTTTTAAAAAATCCTTCTCATTTGGGGCTCATAAATTCCACTCTTACAAGATTCCCAAATACATACACTGCTTGATTCTTTCTTCTGAAGCAGAATAGTGGATAAGACTATCCCTGCAACAAACACAAAGAGGTTTTCAATGTTTTGTTACCTACATATTAGCGTCACTGCAGCTTAATTGTTACCATATGAATCAAACCATTTTCCACCATAATCTGACTTTTTTTTTTCACGCAATACACATTGGAATCTCTTTGTTGTTTTGATATGGTGCAATTCGTGTGGCACCAATTTAACTGCGGTGACGTTAATACATAAGTACCAATATTTTTTCTAAACTGTCTGGTGATCATTTGATGTAAAGAATTTTTAACTTGGTGTGTCAAATTTTAAACTTCATGAACACTATTGCTACTACATCATTTTAAATAAAATTTTGAAATAAGAAAATTAAAAGATATTTATGAATTGATTAAATTTATACTAAGTGAATAAATTGCTTAGAAATATTAACTGTACTTATATATTAACATCTCCACTGCCAAATTAGTGCCACATAAATCGTGCTATTTTCCATCCAAATCTGACAAATTGTGTTTTTTAAATAAAACACTTGAGTAAGAATTTTTTTTATCTTCTTTTTCTGTTATGATATCACTTCTTGGGGGTTTTTAAAATTTTTACAAAACATTTAAAATGGGGCAAAACCTAAATTTTAAATTTAAATTATTAAAATTATCAAACCTTTTCTTCCCAAAAAGGTCATTTCATATTTAATCATTGTTTTTGTTTTTTTTGCTGTTTCAATTTACCTTTTTTCAATATCTATCATAGCTTCGAAATAAAATTGCAAAATTTTGATTTTCGCTGCAATTAGATAATAAAGTATTTATATGCATAGTAGTGCATATATACTTTTTATTTTGAATTAAAACATTACTCTTTTACCATCTCTTAACTTTGCCATTTTAAGTAGAAAGATTTTTTCCCCCTTTAAGGTTAAGTCGGTTTGAACCAGCCCTACAACTATACTTCCCAAATCCCCAAAAAATTTTTTTTAGTAAATAATATATAAATAAAAATCATAAATTTGTAAGTTATTTTTATTTTTGGTTTCAACATGTATATTTTTTATTTAATTTTTTTAAAAATTTTTTTAAATTTAAAAAGTTTAAACAAAAACTAATGAATCCCTTAAAATCTGTTTTTAAAAATCTGAAATTTTTTTAATACCAATTTACCAAAAAAACAAAATGACAAAATGGGCCTGAAATGGTTTGCAGTCTAAAAATAAATTGCTTAATCAGTTTTAGATCAGTGAACATTGATGTGACATTTGGATATTGATAAAGCATTTGATCTTCCAGCTAATACTGT
This sequence comes from Trichonephila inaurata madagascariensis, assembly GCA_019973955.1. NCBI lineage: Eukaryota > Metazoa > Arthropoda > Arachnida > Araneae > Nephilidae > Trichonephila > Trichonephila inaurata. The sequence goes on from BMAV01007181.1 coordinate 170,295, forward strand.
AATTGGTTTTTTTTTTCAATTGTCTAAGTTGAATATTCTGAAATACTTGTAGTAAATTTGATCAAAAATAAAATTCATGCTAGATATATTTTTAGTATTTATTCATTTTTTTTTTAAACTTTCTTTTTTCTTCTCTTTTTATGCTGTTATTCCATGAGAACTGTGTACAAAATTGATTGTTTTATTTATCTTTTGCAGATTGGAATATATTGAACCTCCTAATTTGGAACAGTATAATTCAAGTATTTTGGATGTCTGTGCATCTAGCGTATCAAATTCAAAAAAACGAAAAAGAAAAGAGTTTACATCTGACAACATTACTATAATGAGTAATGAAGAGAAAGATTCTAATAAAAAAAAGAAACATGAATTATCATCAAAAACTTATTTAGCTAAAAGTAATATGACTGAGAATCCATCTTTAATTCAATCTGTTAATGATTATGCAGAAATTGAGAATGTTAGCTTTGGAGTACCTTGCAATCAAAAAAACAAAAACCATAAATCTCATAAAAAAAAGAAGAGCAAACACTTTCGTAGTGAATCTGCTTTTAAAAGTAATTCAAGTATTGTTGTTGGAAATGAGGTTATTCTGATTGAAGATGCTAGTAAAATATCTGAACAGGATAAGATATCATTACATTGCTCGGGATCAAAGGAAAAAACAAGTACAAAATGTGCAGAAATTGAGAATGTTAGCTTTGTAGAACCTCCTAAACTGAAAAACAAAGAACATAAGTCTTATCAAAAACAGAAACAGAGCAAATTCTATTGTGGCAAATCTGCTTTTGAAACTAATCCATGTATTGCTACTGAAAAGGAAGTTATTTTGTGCGAGGAAATTATTAATATATCTGAAGAGGATAAAATGTCATTGCATTGTACAAAACCAAAATATATATTACAGATGGAAGAACAGAAAAAGGATTATGTAGTTTTTGATTGTTGTGAAGTAGTAAAAGCAACTAATTCTTCCTCTCAATTATATCAGAACAATTCTTTTGCAAAAGGCAGCAGAAAAGATTTGATAGAATTAAATGAGAATAATCAAGTAAGGTTTGAAAAGCAAGACGAGAATAATAAATCTGGTAATTTCAATGCTGATAATGAGGTGTGTGCTGTAATAAATAGTTCTCAGCTTATTCAAGGGAATAATTGTAAGAAGAAGAAAAGGAAGCGACATAGAAAACGAAAATCAGGTTTGAATAGTTCATTCAACAATGATTTTATAAATGAATCTCACTGCTCTGATTTATTTGCTGAGAATGTTGAAGATGGTGCTTTGTCAAATATATTTGATGTGGATAAAAACATTAAGGAGAACTCTTATAAGTATTCACCTTCTACTAAAACTATAAAAACTGAATTATCAGAAGCAAATAATATTGCAACTAATAACATTTATCCTAATCCAACTACTCCTTGTCGACAAAGCTGCACCTTACAAGTGTCTAACCAAAATAAAGTTCCTGAAACTCTGAGTGAGACTTTGAATCATGGTAATACCTTTAAATCTAGCTCATCTTCGACTTCTTCAAGAACTCCATCAACGTGTAACAAACAAAAGAAAGGAGAAGTTTATTCTGTAAGAGTTAATCTTCACTAATATATATTCTGAATTCTGTATTACATATAATTGCAATTTTCATAAAAAATGTAATGATTGAAATAATTTTTTTAAAAATGTATTTTTTAATTTGCACCCAAAAGCTGATTAAGAGTTATTATTTTTTAATCCATAAAAAAAGCTTTTTAATGAAACATTGGAAATTTTTTTGGTACTTACGTACTATCTCAACAATGCCATCATTAAAGATAACTCACTAAGTTGGTAACCCTGATTTCTCATATGTCATATGTGCTGAATTGGCAACCATGTGCTTGGTTTCATGTAATGTCGCCCATAAGGTTGTGATTATATCCAAGTACCTTTTTTTTTATTGCTGTTATCATTACATTTAAATTAGTGGAACAGTATAAATCTCACTCATGCTGCCAAAATAAGTCATCTGAGAAGTTCTTAAAGCATAATTATATCAATCCAAGTAATAATTAATAATTGTGTTTTTGCCTCACTGAAAGTAATAAAATTGGTGAAATATATTCAAAAATTTGTAGCGTAATTTTTAAAAATTATATTTAAATATATTTTTTTATAACAGATTAGTATTCACCATCATATCTGGCAAGACAGCCTCTTGTGGGCCAGTGCCGTCCTTTGAAGATTCCTCCATAGTGACTTCTTGTACACCTTCATTCTCCAAGTTTTCTCATTTATAATTCCAAAGTCTGATTCCACTGACAATTTCAGCCTTGGTCTTTCATTAGATTAGTATTAACAAACTGCATGTATGATAAAAACAATATGATATAAGGAATTTTTACATATTCACATAGAATTAAGAAATATTTGTTTTCAATGATAAATATTAAATATCTGCTTTTGACTGATTAAAAAAAATCTTTTACACTTTCACTTTTTAATAAAAGTTTCATTTATTTGCTGAGCTAAACTTAAAAATTTGTCTAAAACTTTATATATGCTTAATTCTGGATATCCCTTGCAATTTAATGTAAATTTTTTCCCCATCATGTAAAAATTCCAGTACTTCATTTCATTTTGAATGAATGAAGTATTAGATATTCCAGAAGTGTAAATGTGAGTTTTAAAAATCAAATTAACGTGTTTTTTGTTTTTACCTTCTAGTCCTAACTAAAAAGGAATGATGTAAAGATAAATTATAGTAAATTTCTTGAAATCCTTTTAATTATACTACTAAATTGTCATCTATGGTCATATACATTTTTTGATAATCAAGAATTGTTGGTTCCATTCATACAATTGTTTTCTCGATTTTTTTCCTTTGACTTCATTAACTATAATCTAGAACTGTTATATTATTTATACATAATAGTTTCCTCAGTTAAGCATTTAATAATAATTACTTAAAATAACTTGAATCATTTGGTTCAACACAAAGCAATGTTTCTGAACTTGCTACCAAAATAGATTAAAAACATTGTTATTTTATTTTTTGAAATAGTTTACTAAAAAATTCGTTATTACGTGACATCTCTTAGATGTATGTTTAATGAAGTTTATGCAGAAAAATAACTGTCAAGAACACAAAATCCTGTATATACAATAATGGTTGCTATAAAACTTATTTTTTAAAAGATTAAAAACTATTTTTTTATATAAAATTCTCTCTTTTTTTTACTACTTAATTTTATTTTCCTTTTACTAACAGTATGGAACTTCAAAAAAATTTGGGAAAGTGCTCTTGCATTTAATATTTTGATTTGTCTGTCACTGGTTTTGAAGTGTGGAAATTCGTTCCCTTTAAGCTTATAAATCCACTTCCTTTGCTATTGGATATTTATTTTTTATTGAAGAAAGTGTGACATAAAGTACCTAAGTATTGATTTCACATATTGCGTTATTTATGTGTTTATTATAAACTTATGGAAATGAAAATTTTTTTTTTAAAAAAAAAAGGTTTAGAAAGTAAATCTATATTTCTGAGCACCTGAAGTTACTGTGACTTGGTTTAAATACTAAATCTAATATTTTTGTTTTAAGGTTGCTGTCACAAAGCTATGACATTTTAATGCCCCTTGTAATTTTAGTACAATAGGGGGGGTGATTTTTTAATTCACCAATAAAAAAATGTTTGTGTAGAATTTCATTTAGTCTTCGATTTTATAGAGAAGTAGTGTTTATTGAGGAATTTAAAGTATTATAGTTGCTTTGAAATGAAGAGAATGTATCCTATTGATAAAAACTAATTCAAATTATTTGTGTGTGTATTTTGAATGTATATAACAAATATCTAGTCGAAAATTATATTCAAATAATGCAAGAGAAATTCAACCGTTACTGCTTAGCTGACTTGATTTTGCCTTGAAATAGGAATAATTTATTGAAAAAATTCCAAAAAGTTAATTATTGAAAAAACAGATACTTTCATATATTCTTACATGTTCTTTTAGTTACATATTTTAGTTGTGTTTAACTTGTAATTAATGCAGGTTATTGTCTTTGGTAAAATCCTAGGAGAGCCCACACCCTTGGCGACAAAACGAAAAAAGCGCCAAACCAAAAGCGAGATGGCAGGGCTTAAACAAATGGCGGCAAGTGAATACAGAGAGATAAGGTGGATGCGTAATGAAAATATATGTAAACAATACAGAAATTAAGCATTCAAGATTAAAAAAAAATATAAGAACAGCACTTATTTTCTTACTGCTGATCTTTTCTGAGTGGAGGTACAGCGTAAGCGACTGATTTTAAAAAGTCTTGAAGGTCTCATGCTAAGTGAATGATGTGGAGCACGCCATTTTTATTCTCTTGAGGTAATGGTCGAACATATCTTGGCGTGGCTGGTGCAATTTTGAGAAGCGTTTATGCGACCATGTTACATCATGCCCGATCGTTACATTTAGGACATTCATAACTCCCAAGCAATAAATCCTTTCTTCATGCACTATTCAATCAATTCTTTCTAACCTTTCACATTCAACAAAGTAAAAATTTCTAAGATATATTCCTTCACACACACAACCATTCCAGCCGGGTTCCCAAAAAAAAATGAAATTTGAAATGCCCCCGACAAAATACGAAATTTCAGAAATAGGTTTACCATATCCAGTGTATCAAAGTAGTGTTACCAAGATGGCACAATTATCTCGCCAACCTAAAATAATTCGCGCTAAGGGTGTGGGCTCTCCTAGGACTGAACCTTGTCTTTTTTATCAAGTTCTTATAATTTAAATGATGCTTAGTTTAGTTGATGTTTGTCCATCAAAATTTAATTTGTGGAGTTGGTTTTGTCAAAGACATTCATTGAAAAGGCCAAAATCTATCATTTCAAATATTATTTTTGCTGTATTTATAAATGAACTCCATGTTGCAATTATCTTATAAATATTGTTCATACTCTATTGAACTGACAACAGTGCCAGTTTATCCATTGGGCCTTACGCCCAGGGGCCCGGATAAGCTGGACTTACCAGATTTTCTGGTTATAAATTTCGATCTGCCAGTGCCAAGAGAGCTCGTAGATCTGCACCCAGGACCCAAAATGAGCTTAAACTGGCACTGACTGACAAATCAGTTTTTTCAAATTGATTTTGACTTAATTAATTTGATTATTTTCACCCTTTTAAGTAACAAGTTAATCTTGTCTTCTTTTTATATTCAAAATAAAATCCATTGTTGGGAAACTAAATAACAAAAATTATATCCTTTTTTTTCTTTTGAATTTAAATTCCTGCTGAATACCCAGTGCGCACAAAAATTAATAAAGAAGCAATAAAGGAAAACTGATTTTTGAAACTAAGTAGGAATCAGGGGAATAAAAGTTTATTTCTTGTTTTAATACATGTTGCTGATGTTTTGATTTAAAAGAAATTAAATATTTTTGCCATTTCTTAGTGTTGTTTTCTATAAATTTGCAGCGTGAGGATTGTTCTGAAATTCAGGCCTTTAATGCATCCAATTGTAACACTGTTAGCCCAATAACAAATAACTCGGGACCACCAAATTCTCTTAAGAGCATCAAGTCTCCTACTTTGGTAAGAATTGTATTAATTTTTAAGATTTACACTATAATTAATTATACCATTTTAAAAGTTAATTCCTTTATTTGTTAATGTATTATCAGTTTATTAATACCTATAAAAGAAAATTTTATGCTTTCTACAATCAAAAAAACATTATTTTGAAAAGATTTATAAGTTATAGGAATAATTAGAAGAAAAAAAAAATTAGATCGTTAGTTTGTTACATTTTATGTATTCATTTGCATAAGACGTCTTGAGAACTTATATAAAATTAATTAAAAATAAGCATTAAGATGTATATAAAAATGATATGTTTGAGATAAGATTGGGGGGGAATTCTGCTATGTAAATCATAAAAAAAAAGGTTATAACATTAATGTCAATAATTATGTAAAAAGATTTATTTTCTTATTGATACATTTAAACATCTAAACAAGCATATTTTAACATCTTAAACTTTCAGAAACATCTAGATTGTGAGTCTTCTAGTATTTTCCTAAATAGTAACATTATTATATTGTTACGAATTTTGTGTAAATAGTGTAAATAATTTGTATTTGAGTGTTTAATGCATTTATAATACTCAATGTGTTATGTTTATTGCATGTTAAAATTGTACCATTCACAAGCAATGCTGCCCCTTACGTTCTATTGGCGATTCAATGAGAACTTGGCGAAATCTTGGCGGTAGAGCCAAGTTGGCATCATTTTTGGTGAGTTCGGAACCCTCTGGAATCTTCTAGAAAATAGTGGATCTCTCTCCACTAATGTCACAAGTGGTTATATTTCTGAAAGTTTCTGTCGCGCCTATAAATAAGATGCTCGCCGGGACGGCGATGAGTCTGCATTTAACAAGCAAGTAGTGAGGATTGTTTTGACTGGCGATTAGCTCGGCAGTGCTTGTGAATAATCTTTTACATACAGGTATTTTTAAACACTGGTTATTGTGTTTGATTGCTGTTGAAGGTGTGAAGACCTTCAGAGATTTACTCTGTGAATATTGCTGCTGAATCCTGTATTTAAAGGATTGGATTTTTGTTAATAAATTGGCATCGCTCTTGAAGAACTGTTTATTTTCTTTGTGATCATTTTGCATAAAATCATCGAACCCGGATCTACGTAACAATATTTAAGCAAGTTTTAAATGATTTTAATTGCTGTAAAATATTAGTTTTTTCTTCAAGTAACAGAATGTTTGTAATATTAAGATTAACTTTCCTCATTTATTAGTATGTGTTAATCCTGTAATGTAGGATAATAAATGATATACCATTTATCCTTCTTGTTTAAGAGTCATAAGAAACTAATTTTTATTCAGTGTTTCAAACCCATAATATGTAATTTAAATTACATAGAATTATTTTCTTCTACTTTTCTTAAAGTTTTACTGTGTAATACTGGCCTGTAATAACAAATCTTTAAAATATTCTCTGTTCATGATTTTTTTTTTTGTATATATTTAATTAAATTTTGTTTTTACAACATTTTTTCTTTTTTTCTAGTTTTAATTTTAATGTATTAATTCCAAATACTGGAGTTTTCAATTTTTTTGTAAAAACTGTGAATAAGTTGGAAATCTTGCATACTATCTCTGTTTTGCTATGAAATAATTGAAAAGTCTACTGTATTCTTCAGAATTTTAATAAGGAAGTGAGAAATTGCAAGTCGAAATTTATCTGTTCTGATTGTTCTCCTCTGGATTCTTTTCCTGGTGTAGGTATTCTAATTGCATTTAAGGTGAGTGTGAACAATACGATTTTTTTATTATTATTATTTTGTTAAAATGCTTTATAATTGCCTATATTTGTGGTGTTTGTGTTCAGTTTGAAATGTAGCTTTACATTACAGATGTCTTATATGTATTTTTCATTTAAATATTTTAGATTATTACATTAGTTGTGTAAATATTCATCTTTAGATTGATATTTTCTATTTGTTGCAAAATAATTTTTTAAATAAGAATTAAATTTAGGTAGCAATTAGAATAATGAAAATACTTGAAATTCGAACTATTATTTTTTAATATGAAGTTCCTACTAGGAGCAAACATTACGAACTGTACATATTTGACATGGAATAGATGCATATACTAAACAACTAAGCTCAGTTTCACAATAGCCCATGAGAGCTAAAGTCTACTCAAATCTCATTTCATGACTTTGGGCACTGAGGTGCAAGAGCAGATGTTCTATTCAGGTGATGAGTCTGTAGCAAAACCCCCAATGTTAAGCTCCTAACCAAGCTTGGTACTGATTTATCAAACCACTGAAGGAATGAAAGGCTAAATCGACTTTGTCCAGCTTGGGGTTAGAACCCCAAAACTGGGGCATGGAAGCGAGATAGTAGATGTATATAGATCTAACATATAAAATAATGAGAATTTTTATCAGGTGTTGGCAACTTATGGCATACATGCCATGTTTGTCTCATAGTACACTTCTCAGTGGCATTCTAGACTATTCTACAAAATTGTCCATTTTTGAGTGGATGGAAGTTAATAAATTTGAAATAGAACTTATTGGACAAACATCTTAAATTATTGAAAGCAACATTTAAGGAATTACGAAAAAATCTGAAACTTAACCCTAGAGATAAGTAAACAGCTATTTTAATGTATTAGATGTCTTTTTTTTTAGTGATTTATTTGTTTGAAGAAAATTGCATGTGCTCTGCTGTCTGCTTTCGTTCTACAAATCTTTTCTCATATGAAAAATGTTTTGAGTCCACAAAGAGGTTGTTTAACAACCGAAATTCAGAATCATGTGTCAAATTGATAGTCACAAATATTGATATTGCCATATTAAATAGAGCTTTGCAGGGACAAAGTTCACATAAAAAAGTTTTTTTTTTTAATATACTGTAGGAATAGATATATTTTATGTTGTTTATTTCTTATTTTAATAAATATCTTTAAATAATGTGTAATTAAAATATAACAAAACTCGAAATCTGTATTTTTTACTTTATTCCCTAACTCTGTATGCATTACAAAGGAAATCGAATTGTTTTAAATATATTTTCCTGTTTGTCACCCTGAATCATATAGATAGATTGATTTATTGAGCTGAACTGAAAGTGGCACAACAGCCAAGGCCTCCTGTGCCTATCTCAGTTTACGTGACCTTAGCCGCTGGGGTGTATGTGCAGATGTTCCTGTCAAGTGCTCAGTCTGACATGAACCCCCTGTGTTCAGTTCCCAAGCAAGCTTGGTACTCATTTATCGACCCACTGAGGAGATGAAAGGCTGAGTTGACCTTGCTCAGCCTGGGATTTGAACCCTGGACCTGTGGCGTGGAAGCACGATACACTACCGCTGGACTTCAGATTAATTTATTATTATTTTGGCACATCACAGCTGTAAAGTGGCCAACCTCTGATTTATACCATACCTCTTATAAAAGGCTTCCCATTTCTGTTAGTGATGAAGGTGGAAGAAATCATCCTCTCACTTACCACTCAGATGAGATAAAGATTCTATAATGTTGAATTGTGGAGATGGAGGCAGCTGTTTCATTTCATCTTCATGTTTATTAAATCAACTTGTGATGCACTATGCTGTATGGTTGGGTGTGTTATTTATCTAAAATAAGGAGCAACTATGAAGAAAGATAATCCTCGTGGTTTTTTTTAATCATCAGATTAAATACTAGAGTACAATGAAATAGGTTTGGACTGTTATCTGATTGGTCCTAATGAAAGCCAAAAAATAGCACCCTAGACAATTGAAGATTTGCTTCCATTTTAGAGTTATAACAAAGCAGTCAGAATGAAATGCTTGTGCTAGACGTTACCAAATAAATTCTTCCAATGATGGAGAATAAAATGAAACAAAATTCATCAGTTCCAAAGCTTTTTTTTACATTGATATAAGTAATGTTGTATTGGCAATTTGCAACATGCTCATACAAATTTAATGTGTGGCACTTCCAATATCTTGCTTTGTTTGAAATAGAATGATTTGACTGATGTTGAAAACTACTGTTATTAACTCAGCTCTATACTGACATTTTTAGCAAATAATTCAGGCTATAGCCTGTTAATCCCTGTCTGATAATATTCTTTTACATTCATAATTTCCATATTTAAAGGCACATTTTTATTGCTACTTGACCATACTTTTAGATACCTTTCATCTTGTCACACCTATAGATTTAGCTGCTTTTAACATTGAAGCTGTTGTTTGGTAAGCATAAAAAAATTACGCCTTTCTGTAAATTGCTGAGACGTAAATTTTTTAAATATTACACATTTTATGTCTGATCTGTAACTGTACCACTTACAGTAGATAAGACATTACCTACCCTATTTGTGTATATAACTAGCAGAAGCACCTACAATATGTGGCTATTAAATTACTTGCCTGAAGCTATAAAAAATTTTATTTTGATTTCATACATATTTACTTATTATCACCTTCAATTTAGACCCCTCTTTGATCCCTAGAACACTCCATGTGAATTTTCCATTGTTCATTGCTTCCATTGTTCATTGCTGTTTTATGTGAGCTCCTTCAGAATGTGTGCCTCTTTCTCTGCTTTAGCGGACTCGGATCATGCTCATTTAATGCAGATTTAATCTTGGGAAACAGATAAAAATCTCATATTTCAAGATCCAGCGAATAAAAGGGATATTCTATTTCTGAGATCTGCACTTGGCTAGAAATCTTTTGGCAAACAATTCAGAATGAGCTTGTGCATTGTCTTGGTAAAGAACCTATGACTTGTCTCTCAACAATTCTGGTCATTTCTTTCTTATTCTTTGTTGGATTTCCACTAGTGGTATTGATTAATAGTTTGACCTTCAGGAACCCAATGAAGATACACAATCCCATGAATTGTTTGGAATTATAATCTGCTCATTCAAGCTTTTTTGGCTGTCGGTGGATGAACTCTTCCAGTGCATAGATTGGCACTTAGTTTCAGGATCATAAGTAAGAAACTATGATTGGTTGTTTGTTATTAACCTTTTCAATAATTTTGAATGTCATTTTCATTGACATTCAAAGTGCTAACACAAACATTTTTGCAAACTTCTTGTTCAAATGTGAGAATTTTAGGCTCCGTTTTGGAACTTACTTTTTGCATGACTAAATTTTATATAAAATTTGTCATTCATAATCGTTTTCAATTCCTACTGTCTCGGTAATCACATGTGTTCTTAACTGAGAGTCAGATCGAACCAGATTACTAATTTTTTTTTATATTATCAGTTTTTGATATGGAAAGACAATCCAAGTAAGAATCATCTTTTACATCTTCTGGGCCATTTTGAAAACACTTTAACAACTCAAAAACACATGCACACAATAAACCCTCATTACCATACTTTTTTTAAAAAATAAATTATCAGTTGTGGTTTTTCAAAATTTCATGTGGAATTTCACAACTGTTCTTTTCTCTGTTGTTGCACTTATGTTTCCGGTGAAGCAAAAAGAGAACTCTAATATAAATGAAGACTACAATTATACAGATTTGTTTATGGAAATAAGAGGCATTGCATTCAAAAGAGAAGGCTTCAGGCTAAATAGCTGTTGGTCCCTGGCATTTGAGGCATGCTTACTTCTGTAACAGTGTTGATCTCATTATTTAATTGTCACACATTTTACGTAACACTGAAAATTTATACTTCTTCAGTAGGTATTTTCATTGTTTTACCTACCATTGTATATGTACAATTGCCCAAAGAAGAAAGATTCTTTGTGGTTTTTATGACTCTCATAACATCATCTTTCTCAACAGCCCTGGCCTTCACCAAAACATTTTTCCTGCAGCTTTCTCTGTTACCAGTTCCATACCCTTATAGTCTTAAAATCAGTGTTAATAGAATTGAACCATTGAAGTCTTGGTTGTCCTAGGTTTATGTTTGAAGATCTTATAGCCAGATAATTTGTTCCTGAGTTTTCAGAACAGAAAAGTTTTTACAGGGTTGGGTTGTTGGCCCCACACCCATCCCCAGCCTGAAGGATCAGTCCCCTGATATAATCCCCAAATTCAGGGTGCTTAGCTCTACCCTCAAACACTGGGGTACCCATTTCAGTCATCTCTTTTGACATGCTTGTGATTCTCTTAACAGGTTGGCAAAATTGGTATATCTGTTAATAGCTCAAACAGAACTAAATTGGGCTGTTATTGGTTTAATGTATTTCTAAAATAAAATTTTACCATTGTGAAATCAATTTGTGTGTATGGAATTGAGTAGAAAATAAATTATGTACTTGTGTTCCAAATTTCATTTAAAACTGATTATTATTATTATTTTGGGGAAGGGGGGATCTGATGGTGTTGTACATTAGATTACTTCATATATATGATTTGTACTCCTGTTAAACCCATGACACTGTTGTGGGGTTCAGTTTATAATAATTAATTTTTATAAATTAAAGACACCACAATTGTGGTAAAAGAAACTTAAGAATCTTAATTTCCAATTATAATTTAAAAATAAAATATTTCTTGAACTTTTATTAGAGAAATTGCTTTAAATTTTAGGGTTTTATGACATGAAAAATTCAAATTTGTTATACTTTGGATTTTGGTACTTTTTTAAATTGGAAAATAATTATTTGTGGAGGAATTGAAAAATACTGAAAAATATTTATTGTTAAATGTTCTGAGACTAAACATCAGAGACTCATTTTTTAAACCTCATAACTCAAAAACTTATTGTAATATTTTACAAAATTTGAAATTTAAGGTAATATGTGGAATTAAATATATCAAAAAATCAGATTCCATTGTAGAAAAATTCTGTTTTTGAATGTTGATTTAATCAATTAATTAATTCATTAACATTGATACCAATTTTGTCGAACTGCAATAAAAATTGCTAAAACTATTAACCTCTTTGGTACGAACGTCCCAAATGTGAGCCAGCACAAAACACTGCCAGAGGCTGAATGACTGCAAAATGGGACAGCCCATTTCTTCTCAGTAGGCCGAATGACTCATTTGTGAGCCAGGCAAGCGGAACATTTTGTAAGCTCAGTTTTTTGGCAATAGATGGCATTCTATGTCCATAAGATTTGAGATACACAGAGATCTGACCTTCGACGAAATGAGAGAAATATTACTTACATACACATATGATTTTTGTTTTATAAACATAAGGGGAAAGGGAATGTTTTCGAATTGAGTGCTTTACAACTGCTCTTGAAATGTGCATGTGGTATTCGTTTATAGTGAAGATGGGAGATTTATTTTCGCTAAGGCATTTGATTTGGTTTTGCAGTCTAGTTTTTAATGGATAATTAGATCTTGTAAACAAAATTTGTCTTTTTTTCCTTACTTTTTATTTTCTCCAGAGGATTGGATTTCGTTTTGTTGTCTAGTTTTTATTATATACTTAGATCTTTGTAGACGAAACTTCTCTCTTTTTTTTTTGTTATAATGTCAAAGCGTAGAAAGTGTTTAACTGAACTCACAAAAAAGGAATTCTAAATACAATTTTAGCTTTGAAATGTATTATGTAAAAAAGTACTTAAATATGGTACATAAGTAATGAATGTAAAAGATGTAAAAAAATGTATTTAAACAAGAAATAACTTATGTAAATAAATAATGTAATTATATGAAACATCTTGTGTACATCCTTGTTTTTAAATTTTTCATACTAAAAAAGAATTTTAAGTAACTTTTTTAGATTTCAAATGTTTAGTGTTAAGAGTCATTAATGATAAATAAATAATGAAAAAAAATGTTTAAAAATTTGTATTTGAGCAGAAAGTTACTTAAGTGAATGGTCTATGTAAGTACAAAATATAGAAAGCATATGTGTTTGTTGTGTATTCTACAGAACTATATTAAATAGCGCCTTAAAGTTTTGGTATTTTCATGGAGTTAGGCTTAGCTACACAAAACCCTCTGGCCTGTGAGTGACACTCGCAACAGAAACCTCCGGCCCTGGCTGTACGCACGTGTTTGCATCTTTCATCCCAAAAGGGTTAAGGGTCATATTTTTTATTCATTGGAATAAAAGTTTTTTTTTACATTAATATTTAAATATAAAAAGGAAACTTAACATCACATTTGAATTAATTGATTGGTCATGAGTTTGAGCCCTAATACCACAGAAAACCTGCCATCTAAAGAAGTTGATGCATATTCAATCTGTCAGGAATCAAAGTTCTCCCATTGGTGGAGTGCAGTAGTTTGGAGAGGGTGGTGCTAGTTCAGGTGTCATCTTCCTCAGTTGACTATAACTCAAAATAATGAGGTCCGTCACCAATATCCTCCCTGTTGCTTTATAGTGCTATGTTAATTAACATTCACTCACTTAAGCAACAAGTTAAATAAAAAATATAATTCACCCTCAAACTGCCTATTTTATTTATTTATAAAACAATACATTTATTAAACTTGTATTTAAAAAAACTTTCTACAGTATGAAAATGCTATCTACTTCACTGTAAAAAACCAATATTTCTGAATCTTTTCATCTCAGTAGACTTTAAAAAATAATTATTTCCTAAATCATGTACAAATTGGATGAATTGATGCAGTTGTAAGTGTTAGTTTTTATTAATTGGACTTAATGATTTTTAAAAAATTTTTACTTACACTCGATGTATACATAATATTTAAAACAGTTTTTGTGTTTAAAATATCCATGAAGAGTTTTTAAAATGGCGCCCATCCTGCAATAATTGACATACACTCATGAAATTTATTTTACAAGCATGCCAAACTATGTATGACAAAAGTTGGTGTGGTTTTTGTGATAACATGTTTGAAATTCATAAAATACTTTTTTGTGTGAATGCTTATTGAAAATTACTTGAAAAATGTATAAATTTTAAATTCGTCTATTTTTTAAAAGTATTGCTTTGATACAAAACGCATTCCAACTGTCATTATATATTAATAGCAATAGTTAGAAAAAATGTTAAAGCGTTTGGCTCAATTGAAAAAATGCTTTGAATTCAAAATGAAAAAAAAATTAAAAAACTAATGTGTTTTCCCTGAAATAAATTAGTTGAAACTTTTTATTTGCTATAGGGATATGAATAAAATGGTACATAAAAATTATTGTAACTCTGGAATTTTTTAACTTAGAACTCTCTAATTTTACAAGATAATAGAAAAATAATAAGAATAATTTAGGTTTAAAAAAATATGATTTGCTATTTTAACTGATTTTTGTTAATCACACTAGTAGTTAATATTGTATACTCAGTTGTTATTGAATTGTATATGGCTCAATGTCTTATGATGAAATATTACTGCCCTACACATAATTTTGAAAATCTTCAGAAGTTCTGCTACATTTATATAATTTTTATACTTAGTACAGAAATATCAAAACTTTATTTAGTTTGTAAACTTAGGTGCTTGGATTTCTTTGTTTTCTCATTTTCTCTATTGATGTGCTTTACTTTATAATGGGTTACATTCATTGTTTCCATTTTTAAGTTTTATTCTAGTGATTTATACCAAGAAATAACTATAATTAAATTTCCTTCAAGACTAATTATTTTCATTTATTTGTTAGATATTAGAATTGGATGAATCCTATAGTCCTGTAATATCTCATTATAGAGTAAGTTGATATTTTCTTATTCTCATATCTTGTTAAAGGTATTATTATAAATAGGATGCTATATATGTATATATAAAATCAAAATAAGCTATGTATATTATTTATGCATGTTTTAAAGAAATTAGAGTTATTTTTCATTCTAAGTTTTAAAAATTGTAAAAATGTATGTAGAGAATGAAATCCAGACTTATATTTGTTCATATTTTATTTAAATTATTTGTTCCATTAGAAAAATAGGTACATTTCTAAAATTTTCTTCTTTTGCTACTTATTATGTTCAATATTAAATATGCTCTTTAAATGATAGGGTAATAACTTAAAATAAACTGCATCCTAAACTGAATTCAAAGGTCATTTTCTTATAAAAAAAATCACATTTTTATAAAATATTTTTTATATTAAATTCCTTTAAAATGCATGATAAGTAATTATAAATTAAAATTATAGGAAGGAAAAGTAATAGCAGTAAATCCACAAACTGATGAATTAGAAATAGAATTATTTCAGCCTGAAGTTAAGCAAGGTGAAGTACATTCTTGACTGTTTTCTTTTCTACTTTTTTTTACTATGGTACACATTGCTAAAAAGTATCTATTTTCAATACTTGAAAAAAGTATATTCATATGCATCTTTCCATAACCTCTATAAAATCTAGAATCTTTGGCGACAGTTTAGCTGGAAAATGATCCTCATAGCCAATTGGTATGAGTTTCAATATTTATGAAAACCATTGTAGGAAAGTTGCAGCATATTAATCCCAATTAATATCAAAAGCCTTATGTTAAATAATGAAAAATATTTAACTATAAAAGAAATAAAAACTGAAATGTCATTTTGTCATTTAACTGGTTTAAAATTACATAGCCAAATGTTTAATTCTAATGAAAAGTTGATTGTTATTTATATTACTTAGATATTTGTATGGATTGATTGATTCTTTTTGTAAAAAAGTTTCATGCCTAATTAAGACTGCCTTTGCTTCATGTTAAAGAATAGACCCGAATTCGGAATGTTTTTTTCAATTATAAAGGTGTTTCAACATTAATATTATATTCTGGCTTTGCTATCCTATAGAGCAGAGGTCACCAAAGTGGTGGTCACGTGGTCCGCGAGAAAATTTTGCTGGTCCCCTGAAAAATGTGGAATATACTCACTCATCACGTTAAGTTATGTTTTAAGATGCATTTGAGTGTTCTTAGAGCACAATTTTTTTATAAATATATTTAACACTTAAAAAATCGTATTAGTGGTCCGCGGAATTTAAATTATGAATTTACTGCTCCGTGAGGTCAAAAAGTTTGGTGACCGCTGCTATAGAAAGCAAGATATTTTATTAAACTACTCCTCTTAAAGTTTATCTATTTTTTCTGGTATAAAATAAGCTTTTTGCATTTTTTCTTTTATACTATAATGCTAAATGGGCTATCCCTTTACATGTTAAAAGGAAAAATTAATTGTCTGTGAAATATTTTTTAAATTTTAGAAGCGCTATATTATAAATAGATGTATCAATTATAGCATTACAAATTTTCATGAAAATTGACATTTTTATTTCTGAAAATGCTCCCCATTTAGTTCAGGCTCTTATACATTTGGCAAAGACCACCTTAAGTAATGAAATGTTAGATGAGCTCCAAAATGTTTCAAAATTTAGATATTTAATATAGAAGGTATATGGCCATTACATTAAGTAAATCAACCTTTTAATATCTAGTTCTTTATATTATGAGGTGGGCACAATAGCTGAGTGGTCAAGTTCGCAAACTTGTGACCAACATTATTTTTGCTAAGTACCTAAGTTTGAAGTATGACATTATAATAGACAATTAAATCAAATTTACATTGGGAGTTTAAGATAACAAATGTTTATTAATAACAATATCAAATTATTATTATTAAAGGTACTAAGCATTAAAATTAAGTTGATCAAATAATCAGAATTTTAAAAACTCTGAATGTGTAAAATGCTCTATTTATTTGAATCTAAACTGACGTCAATTCTAAGTTGCACATCAAGTTCTCTCTGTGTTTTTGTGTAAAATAGTCTATTGATATCCAGTATTTATGAAATTTAAACTGAGAAGTGAATAATTAGTTTCTTTTACTCGTTTTAAAAACTTAAGCACATTCATGAATTTGTAATTACTCTAACCATCAGAGCATCATGTTCAATTTCTTCCATCCAACAAATATTTCCACCTTTGATTCTAAGCTGCACCAGATTTTCAGTAGCATTAACATTGGGGGAAAAGTACAGCTTAGATTCAAATAAATATGATGTATACTTAAGAAAAAATATCACAAAGAAACAAATTGATTATTTAGTTTATTTTATTTGAAAAATTATCAAATTTTAAGACTAAATCTTTCTTTTTTCTCGTAAGATTAGTTTGAATTAGTTATGGATATTAAATTGTAAGAAACAAAATTATATTTACCTCTGTAATCATTCAAGTCAATAATTATTTAAATAAAATGATTCTACTGAATTGCTGTATACTTTTTGTATTATAGATATTACCACTAAATTCAAAATTTGGTTTCAAAAAAGATATTTTAAACTTTTATTTTTAGGAAAAGCTGGAAAATTTGAAAACTTGTATTTAGATGAATTGCCATCTTGTGAGGTGATTCACAAAGTAAATATCATTTTGATGAACTTTTCTTTTATCTTGCTTAATTTTTGTATTAACAATTTGAATTTCTTTTCTAAAATATTTTTATATCTATTATATTTCAGATGACACTACAATGGTCAACTTTGATCGACCCAATACGACTTTGTTCTTGCTAGAAAAATTACTGTGTTCTCCAGAAACTTCTAATTTGTGTAAAAATAAATTTTTGATCAAAAAATTATTTTTCCTTGTGATTACTTACTAATTTTTTTAATAAGTTAATTAATTTTTTCTATATGGTTATGGCCCATTCTAATTAGTTTTAACTTAAGCTTCAAGAATATATTTTTGATATAATGCTTTATTCTCTTGTATAAAATTTGATTATTTCTTAAAGACAATAATTTACATGTTTGTGTAATATGCTAATGGATTATTTTTTTTTAATCAATATTTCAGAAAAACTTGAAATAATAAGTAGCTGTTCAAAATTGGTTTTTGTTCACTGTGTTTCAATATCTTTCTTTTTCCATTTAAAAATATAATTTCCTAAAAAAATTTTAATAATTATTTTGGAAAAATGGTTATTCCAATATTGACTTTTAATATTTAATTTAAGTACTACCCATTCATAAAAATTTCATACATTGTAAAATTTTCTCAAGTTTTGTTAGTTTATATTTCTATTAGAATTATTTATTCATTTAAAGAGCTGAAAGAAGTATTTGAAAAAATTATTGGGCTCTTGATATTTAAGGATACAGGAAAGAAGAGAAGACAGCCACTAAGCAGAAGAAAGTACATATCTCTCCTGAGCTGCAGGAAGTAAATTTCTGTGAGCAAACCAAGAATGCCACACCATGCCAACAACTCACTGCACATACAATCTTCTCCTCGCCCCCCCCTCCCCCTCTTCAGTCCTCAAACTGCCTCATCATCATCTAAGCAATCACAATAGTTCCAGATCCCTTCCTGACATTTTTAATCAGCTAAAACATCCTGCCCTGAAAGAAACTTATGATATTCTTGAAGAATCTATAACAACATAGACATCCCCTCCAAGTACGGATGCCTCAAGGCCATACATAAAATGCTGGATGTTGAAATCAATTTTTAATCCTCGCCACACAAATTTTTCAAACCAAATGTTGATATCCTGGACTGCCAATGGAATCAGAACCAGAATAGAGGAATTCAAAGAATTCATCTCTGAATGGAATCCTGATTCAATCAACCTTCAAGAAATACACCTCCTACCATGCCATGGTGCCATCTCAGGTGTCATCCCCGTCACTTGACCATGGTTCAAAATTACAAGATTCGTCGCCAAAAGCCCTCGTGTAGCTGAACAGTGCGACATTAATATTCACTCACCCAACCATGCCATAGTTTCTCGTACCCTAATTACAATATACACAGGAATTTACCTTTTTGGACAGTGGAGCAGCATGTATGACTAAAAGAAGTATTCCCCATCACAAAATTTTAGTTAACAATGATAGCTTCAAAATAACTGCAATTAAAATTGTAAGACTGAATGACCACACCCTATCATGGTGATCTCTGCTTATCGATTCTCCAAAAGAGTAAGATTTGCACCATCCCAAGATTGCGTCCTTGGCTCATGGCTGGTGACATGAACGCAAAATATGTTTCCTGGAGCCAATTCACACAGCAAAACATCATGGCAGACCAAACGATAAGAAAATTCTGCGTCGGTACAGGTTTTACTTTCAATCCTCCGCTAGAACCTACTCATTTTCATCAAACCTGCAGAAATACAATAATAGGCATAGTCATTTGCAAATGTGTGACCATCACTGATGTCACTTCCACTCCTGAACTCTAGTGATTACAAACCTATTCTCTTTGAAATGAGCTTAGAGTTTTACCTTGCCTGCCCTACCTATTATTTTAAATTATTTAAGTACAATATTTTGACAAAAAATGAACATAGAATGACCCATTTTCAAAATATTTTCCTTTTGTGAAAAATGCTTCTATTATAATAATATTTTGCCTGTATATAGTTCAGACCTCTGTACAGAGGCTCAACTAGAATTTTTGAAATATATAACTTAGAAGAGGGTTTATCCGTGTTTTACGACAACAGAAGGGACCAATTTTAAGAAAAAAACGCCGATAATTATTTCAAATGGTTGTAACTCTGAAAATAATGTGAATTTTTCAAAAACCATAGTTGAGCCTCTGTACAGAGTTCTGAGCTATATACAGGCAAAATATTATTATAATAGAAGCATTTTTCACAAAAAGAGAACATTTTGAAAAAAAGTTATTCTAAGTTAATTTTTAGCCGAAATATATATATTGTATTTAAATAATTTTTTTGTCAAAAAATATCCTTAAAATAATTTTATACATGTATTCTAATCTAAGTGACACTAAATATCATGAAAATTATTCATCAATGCGCCTTTTTAAAATCACGGTTCCGAACATAGTCGGATACCTTAAGCGTTGAATTGCATTGAAAAACATTCTTATAACTCTCACTTTTTGATTTAAAAAGGACAGGACTTGAATTTCTAAAATTGAAGTAGAATTATTCTTTAAGCTCCTGTAATCCCATTCCGCAAAACCTATTTTTAGCAAATCTCTGCTCGAATTTGAAGTCTAAATCTTTAAGTTCAAAAACGGAATCTTTTCAATCAAAAAGCTCCGTAACCCCCTTTGAGAGTTGATTTCCGTAAGACCCGTTCTTAGCGGATTTCAATTCAACAAAAGAAACAACTCTTACACCAAATTTCATCACTGTAGATCTAGTAGTCGATGTAGCCCAGACTTCTCCTTTTTTTTTTTTAATTAAAAAATACATTTAAGTCTACTAAAAGACTGGGGTGTCTTTAGGCCCTGTGGCTCCTACATCCTGAAAAGTAGACAGTACACATAGCATACGTTGTACAAACAATAAGCCAAAATAAAAAATGTGCATGACTTATAATCGCACAAACCGACTCGATCGATTGCAGCCTTTTGACTGAATGAGTAATGGTGGTAGGCCTAGTCCTGTACATGGACATGGTCATCACATGTAACCAGTTGACGTATCGTCCAAAATTCCCAGTTTTTTTGGCGAATTCGACCAGAAATAGCATTTGACCATTGAAATTATTATTCTAATAATGATTTTATTAAGGTTGAGTCGACAAAACGAGACGAGGCCCCTATTGCAGCGTAGGCCTTGAACTCGGACCCAGTTGGCCCATGCCTTAAGACGTCCTTGCTAAAAAGTACTAATTGAAACATGGCAGTTTTGTCACGACCGGTGCCCGTTTTTTAAGCGCTTTCTTTTCGGTTTCGCACCTATATGCATATAAATGGTGATTTTATATGTGTACATATACATGTACGCACATACGTACAGTGAAATACGTTTAACGTCAAAACCCTTAAGACGAAATATCAATTAACACGAAATAATGCAGCGATCCCAACAAACTACTATGTATTTTCATGCATTTTTTCTCTTAACACGAAAGGATTTCCCCTCTTAGAATGAACAAAATACGGAACACACCAGCCGGATTGGACTGTCCTATTGCGCTATCGGAAGAATTCATTGCAGTAGAGGATGTTATATATATAATGTGTGTACTGCCCCAATAGTGGCAGACAAAAACATTTTGGAATTTTTTTCAAAGCACAAAAAATATTGATACAGATTTCGACTTCGAAAATGAAATGAATAATGCAGCTCCTGTTCCCACGTCATACGATATAAGAAACAGTATAAAAGGTGTGCGCAGTTATTTAGACACACATTCCAATGACGAAATGAACAAATGGACGCCATTGAACTACTTGGTACCAAAAAAAGACACAATGCAAAGAAAAATATCAGATAATTTTCCAAAAACTCAATAAATGTTTGTTTGTTTTTTTCAAAAAACTTTATAAAGTTTTGTTTTAAATTTCATTTAGTTCTTGTGAATGTTTTTGATTCATTGATTTTTATTAAATACATGCATGTATACCTTCTATGTAGATAAAATAAACTTAATTTTGTTGATATTTTTTTTTCAATATCTTTTAACACGAAAAAATATTTCAGTTTCGTGTTACGCGATTTTCACTGTATATGTAATAAATAATTTTTTTTTTTTTTTTTGCTGGACTCTAAAACAAAAGTTTAAAAAGTCCTTGTATTACTTGAGCGATTTTAATAAAATTATCTTTAGATTCAATTTACCTATTTACACTCTTTACAATATTTATTTTCTATAAAATAATAATTATTTAATATACGTATAGTATTTATATAAATATATATTCTATAATATATTTAATTTATTTATTGTAAATTGAGTTTATTCTGACGTTTTTTTTATGTTGCTATTTGATCTGGTAATTGTGTTAAGATTTAGGAATTAGAAAATGGCATGTAGTCATCACATTCTCTTTGAAATGAAGCATTCTTTAATTTAAGATCTTTATATAAAATATGAAAAAAGAAAATTCGCATATTTAAATTTTTTTTTCTTCGAGAGTATTTATACCAAGAAATGCAAGAATGACTTATGTATCATTAATAGTAATTTAAAAGCAAAAGAAGTAAGGGGAATTTCTCTACATATATATTGTGTATACATTTTGGAGGAAGAATCTGCATTTTGCGTACATTATTTTCTGAAGCATGAAATACTAATGAAATTAATCAGGTTTAATTAAGTAAATTCCTTATATCAAAAACATTCTATTGATTATTTGATTTATAATTGCTATTTTAAAAACAATACAAATTTCTAACTATTTGTTAAGTGGAATAATTATAAGAAATCAAATTATTGGTAAGTTTAATGTGAAATTCATATACGAAATTTAAAAAAAAATGTACAATTTGGTATGTTTAAATCAGTCCATTTGTTTTCCATTCAAAGAAATCTTTTTTTAATAAAAATTAAGTTTTTATTAATGCTTTAAAATAGATCCTTTCCATTTTCTACTTTCTTTTATACATTAAAAAACTCAGTTCGTGAAAGGTTTCCGCAGTACAGACCTGTGTGTAAGAATTTACTATCTGAGGGAAAATTCTACATAGTATATACTTAGTTTACGCGTCTATTTTTACTTCGTTCAAGGTATTTCTCTCTATTTATACAGCTTTTATCTTTTTTAATGGGCTGCAGTCTAGAAGATTAGCCATAGGTTCGAACCCTGATTTTACCAAGAATCCCCTTTGTGAAATTCTGCAATGGGATCTCAAATTTCTCGAATGATGTTGGGTGGTAATTAATAGAATTCAAACTAAACGTTCCAGCTGAAGTGTGACTGCATATAAATTTGAAGTCTGCTGCTAAAAGAGCCCATGTAATAAAATTTCAATGTTAAATTAATTTTAAAATGACTGTAATTTTCATTTTTGTTGTTTGTTAATTAATAAAACTGTTTGATTGCTGATATTTAAATTTTCATTTTTTTTTTAAGTGTAAGAAATGTTGTATAATTTTTAACGATGCACTGAATATGGGACAATTTTCTGCCAATAGTCATTGAATATACTATAGTTAATCAACATTGGCGTAACTAGTTCTGAGTGGGCCCCGTATCGAAACTTCTTCGGGGCCCTTTTTTAGAGAAAAGAAAGCCATGTTAAATTGATACGGCGGTAGCTATGCCCCTCTTAATAAAAAACATGTATATTTTTTTATCTTTTGTGCACAACGCTCTAATTAAATTCGATTATTAAAAAATCTTAACACATTAGAGTTCAGATGTTTTTAGCATCAGAGCATATTTTAATACTAAAATTGAATCAAACTACATAAAAATAATGCAGACATTTTATATTCCTTATTTTTTTAGTACTTTGATTAATTTTAAAACAGTGTTAATTTTTTGGAAAAAAAATATGTACGTGATCAGATAAATAGCTTTTTTGTGTTTTATAATTGGCTATATTGTGCAAATTACATGTGCTGATCATTACTTGAATTTTATTTTAGATTAGTGTTTTCAAGAACTGACTTTCTTTGAAGTATTAAGGATTTAAATAAGTACATTTGAATTTTTTTTTTTTGCTGATAGTGAAATGTAAAATGTTGTGACTTTTTCTAAGTAACACACAGTTATATAAAAAAAAGGAATACAAACTACGCAAATTTTTTTTTAATTGGTGTGAAAATTATAGCATTTCGTTTCAATTGTAATAAATATAGAAAAAAATATAGAGTTCATTTGTTGTAAGCAGAAGACTTTTTTTTAACAAGTGAAACAAATTTACAATTGATCAGTTCAAATACTAGCCGTTATTCGCTTGCAAAGCGAGCGAATAACGGCTAGTATTTTTATATAATTAATTACTGAACAAAAGTCGTAATATTTCTTATTTCGTACTCGTTGAGATAATTTAATTAAAACTAGATTTTTTACAATGAAATGATTGGTAAAAAAAAATTATTTCTTAACTGATACTAAATTTAAGACAAGTAGTGAACTTTAGTAGCGAAGCAGCAAAAATAAAAGAAAACGTTAGGAAACTTGAAGGATAGTTTTCTAGTATTTGAAATACCCCTATTCTTGAAAAAAGGAATCCCCTATTCTTGAAACTCTTGCACCATGTCGTAAAAACGGCACTATAGTTGTTGACCTAAAAGCGGACTCTAAACATGAAAAATCAGAATTTTTATCTAGTTTTGAACTAAAAATAAAAAAGGGTGTGTTCATATTCGCAAATGTTTCTAATTTCAATATTTTTTCTTTCTCAATTATTATGAACGCAAAATTAAAAGATCACTCATTTTCATTGAAAAGAATTTTTACATCTTATATTTAGATTAGGGGAAAAATATCTTAACTATTTTACACACATGTATATAAAAGGGTTTCACTAAATAAAACGAGCTTTAATAAATTTTTCTTAAGTTGATACAATTTTAAAAAAAAAAGATAATGTAGGATTTTAAGAAATAAAAAAAATTCAAAAAGGCATGAGCAAACTCTAAAGTCTTTTGTTCTAAATTGGGTTAGTTTGTTTTATAAAGTGCTTAAATTTTGAAATGTTAATTCAAGATAAATATATTTATATCCCTAATGAGAAAGAGAGAGACTCTTGATTAATAGATTTCCTGTTCAGTCAAGTAATATATCAATTTTATTCCTCTTTCAGGAATCCTGTCTAAGAGTCATGATGTTTCAGTTGTTAAGAAATCTAAATTAATTCTACGTGAATAATTCAAGATTTATTTCTGGAGAAGAAATGAATTTTCTTGAACTATTCACTAACTTAAGCAATATCAACAGTTTTTTTATAAATCACAATTTTTTCGAAAAATTATAACTTAAAAAAAAAAAGAAAATCAATGAGAAATGTGCAATAAAATATCATACTGCAAGTATATATTCACTTCCAAATTATATTTTTTAACTATTATATCGAAAAAAAACTTTGTTTGAAATAATCTTTGTGTATAATAAATCAACCCTGAATAAATAAAATGGAGGAAAATTAAAAGTATATTTTTGTAATAAACAAAAACTTTAACTAAAGTAAAGTATTTGTTTATTTCTAAATATATGAGTGATTATCTCCTTTAGAAATTAAGATAGTGATAGAGATAAATCAAATAATACATTTAGAATAGTACGAGATATAAAATTTCT
The DNA here is from genome assembly GCA_019973955.1 of Trichonephila inaurata madagascariensis. Taxonomy (NCBI): domain Eukaryota; kingdom Metazoa; phylum Arthropoda; class Arachnida; order Araneae; family Nephilidae; genus Trichonephila; species Trichonephila inaurata. Next base: position 195,632 of record BMAV01007181.1, read on the forward strand.
AGATTAGATTCAGCGTCAATGTTGACTGGAAATTCTTATTGATTATATTAAAATGTGAATTTTTTTATAATTATAAATTATTATTTTCCTTAGTACTGGAAAAAAATATGTGTAATTTGATATTTATGTCATGTATTTGTAAAAATAATGTAATTTACCTTCGTATTTAAATGATAATCCTTTGCTTTGAAAAAGGTTTATTGGTGAAGAACGTCGGAATTTTGAACCTCGGTCAAGTGACGAGGACGACACATAAACTGGCACCCCGTCTCCTAACTTCCACACCAACGGGAGAACGTTTGAACACCGATAGATTTCTCGTACATCGATGGATTTAGCGATGGAAAATCCCAGCCCACGTTATTGAAGTTTTCTCGTATAGGGAAATTGATATTTATGTCGTATTTGTAAAAATAATGTAATTTAACTTCGTATTTAAATGATAATAGTTCTTTGCTTTGAAAAAAAAACTTGAAATTTAACTTAGTTCACATATACACAAAGTTTTTTTTTTGTATGATGTTAAAATAAAAAATTTTAAAATGTGAATTCGAGAAATCGCTGAAACTACTCTGGTAATATTTACGGAAGACATCAACGTTCCCAAAAATAGCCGAGAATCAGGAATACAATGTATTACTACTTGGAGTTTATCCGTGTGAAGAATCATATCGCATATGGATACTACAAACTGGTTTCTCTCAAGGATACGCGCTGGCGATCGATTTTTAGTCAGAAAAGAGAATTTGACGATGGAAAGGCCCAACCTCGATACAGAAAAATTCCCAACTAGTGTCAAATTCTATCAGCATGCTTTTATGACTTAACAAAATAGTTTCTAAGTCCAATAACATTGATATTACATATTTTTCAATAAATAATTTCGTCGTTACCCACTTCTATGAAAACTTGAAAACAAACACTCTGCTAGCGCATATGATTAGCGTTTAATTATTATTATTTTTTTCATGTATCCATTTATTATCAGTATTTATACAACTCAACTCAATCCTAAATTCACCGAGAGATCTTTAGAACGCGTGGTACTTTTTCTGGGATTCGTTATTCAATTTTAAGGAATTTATAAAATATCTTAAAAAGTTAAAGTACCCATCAAAAGGTATGTAACTATCATTCCTTACAAAATTATTCTTATTTGGAAGTATTTATAATTTGGTATTTTCTAAATTACTTTAGTTTATGTTGTACAAGTTAGCCCTAAGTTACTCGCTGCATTTTATGAATTTACCAAATATTAATCAATTCCTCTTAGTAAAGAAAAAGCTTATGAATTTTGAAATAAATGTACAATCATAAGAATTTTTGAGAAAGGTAGTTTTTTTTCCTTTTTGTAAATCGTATTTTGTGTGTTTAAAATGTTATATGTGCTAAACATATTGTACTGAGTATTTACTGCATATTTCTTAAAGTACTAAAAGAAAAAGTTTAAAATATATATTTGTGTTAATTATTTCGGTGAAATTGGGGTCAATGTAAGTTTGTGTGAACATTTGATATAGTGTATAAAAATCTTAGTCTCGTATTTCTGCTTACACAATTTCTGGTTTAAATAATATAGTTTATTATAATCTAAAAAAAATTTATTTTTAACCCTTTCCGTGTGATATATTTATGTTAAGTTTTGAGTTCTAGGCAAGGCATAATTAAATCTTAAGATTTAAATATTAATATTTTGACTAACACAAGGAAATATTTCAAATGTGATTTTACTTTTCCAAAAACGTGAAACATTTTCATTTTTATTAATTTCTTTTGTATGATGAATGATGTACAAAAGCTGTAAAGTATGTTAATTATCTCAATTTGTTTTTACAGCTTGTGATGGCAAAGTCAAAGAATCATACTAATCATAATCAAAGTAAGCAACAATATATGTTTAATTATTTTTTTGTATGTTGTATATAAATTATTGGAAGTAGTATTTTATAGAAATTTAGTAAATTTGTAGTTGAACTAATTGATTTTTCAGGACTTGAGTGTCTGTTGGAAAGAATTTCATGTTAAGATATTGTAAAAAAAAAGCAAATTTAAAAAAATTAATTTTATAGTACATTTTATTTACATATTTAAGTTGTATTTAATAAAAATCAATGAATCAAAAACATTCAATAGAACTTAATTAAATTTAATACAAAATTTACCAATATCAAAATCTTCAGATTTCTGTTTTTGTCTTTGTTTTTTTATTAACAACCTTAAGAAGTTCCATCTTAATTTTAAGTGAAATAGCAGTTAGCTCTCTTCCTGAGCTCTTTGTTATTATGCTCGTAAAAAAAAATTCTTCTAAAATAGGTTGGTACGTCCCCCCCCCTTCATCTTTTCTTCTTTAAACCAATATTTTTTCCTCATTTTTTTCATTCAAAAAGAGAAGTAAAATCTAGCTGTAGCTTCACTTTTAACCCTTGCAAACAAACCTTCAAAATCGACTGTTGGACTGAAACTAATTACTGTTCAAAAGACTAGTAAATTCTGGTCTGGCTAAGGTGGCCATTTTCTTTTAAGTAGGGGTACTAATTTGGTGCTAAATCAGGGGTGTGTGCTGGGATCCAACCCATGGAAATAGATTGTCAAAATTTTAACAAAAATATTAATATTTAATCTAATTTTAATCAACTATGTTATTTGAAGTAGGAAGGAAAGCACTAATTTTAGTTCTTTTTATTTAAGTGTACATTGTGAGAATTTTCATTCACACTGCAACTAAGCATCCTTTTTTTACTCATCTTCACATCTTTTTGGTTTTCAGACATTCATAACCTTGAATGCAATCAAACCTACATATGTGTGAATAATTTGTCTGCTGTTTTCTTACCTTTTTTTCCCACTAAAACCAGTTTTATGCAACAATGCTATTGAATCTGTTGTCCACAAATTAATGAAATGACAATTAAGATGATCACTGGAAAAAAAAATTAAGTCTGAATAAAATTTAATTTTTCACTGTGGGAGAACAGCTTGATGTTTCATTTCAATGTCAGTCAGCCCAGTGCTGGATTACTCATTAGGTGGAGTAGGCCATTGCCTGTGGGTCCAAAGCTTTATAAGGGCCCCACAAGAGCGTTAGTGCTCTGAAAACAAGCTACATGGCCCCAAGAATTTGACTGCCTGGGGGCCTCCATGTTTAATCTGACACTGCAGTGTGTTAAATTTTGATCTCTTTACTTCAGAATGCATTGACTTATTTGTTATAACTAAAAAATGTATTTAAATTTTGTTCCATCGTATTCAGGTAAAATATAGGGATGCCTTTTAGGGCAATTTGTGTTTATTTTGGGATTTTCTAAAACACTGAACTATTGATAGTTTTATAAAATTGTCACACTAAATGGTGAAATTGTCGAATCGGCTGCTTTTTCGCCAAAATTTGAAAAATTGCCAATTTGGCGCGTTTTTGAGTGTTTCGGAGTTGCAACCCTACCACAACACGCAATGCCGGAGCACGAAATTAAAGATGGTTGAAGGGAAATCATCAAAAACGTAATATTTTAAAGTTTTGAAACTGAAAATCGCTGCAAAAATTAGGCATTTAAAATGGAAATAATTTAAACTTACCTTTAAAAATGCTGCTTTTCCGACATTTTATTGTTAATTTAAAATAAAAAAGCTTTCCCCTTAAAGCAAAGAAATATCATTGGTTAAAATTAACTGTAAGCGAATTACATAAAGCGAACTTGCAAACATATTTAAATAAGAAATCTCTGCTCTGCAATTTTGCCTAGAAAACCGCTTCACTGGAACAAATTCAAAGGGTTACCAGATTTGGCGAAAAACCTTAGAGCCAATTCACAAATCAACCCACTAAACATTCAGAATCTAAGAATGGCAGTTTTACATTTAAGAGAATTTTTGGATTTTAGTGATTGTAAAAAGTTAACATTTTTTAATTTCTTAAAAGGAGTAGCTTTTTAAGAGCAAGGAAACATCTCATCTTGTTAGTTGTTTTTTGCTTTGTTTGCTATATAGACTAGTGTGGATCTAGGAGGGCAACTTCCTGTCGCCAAAATTTTGGCAATAAAGTTTACGGTATGGCAACCCTGCCAAATTGTCCAGTTTTAGGCTAAGTAAAATGGTAATCCTAAAATCCGTCGAGCACAAAATCGCCCCATTTCGGACAGTGGCCATTTCCACCCCTGACCTTGCTTGCTTCTGCACATGGGATGACTACCATTTTCATTTAACGACATTTTTCTTTTTGGAAGCTCGACGAATTGATATTTTACCTTTTTGAATGAAAGCGGTAAGAAAGATGTGATTGTTTTATGAATGAGTGAACCATTGAGAATATTTCAGTATGGTTGTCTAAAATATGAAAAAATTTGTTTGAGAGAAATGGAGATTGTTATTTCATCAGCCTAAAGCATTCACATCGAATTCCCCACTGTTGCATTTTAGAAGCAACGATTTTTCAGTTTTTTTTATAGAAGCAGTTTTAGAAATCGCGTTTTCTTTGATTTTCTTCTGAATAAAAGGTAAGAAAGTAATGATTGCTTTTTGAATGAAGGAAGGATTGATAGAATCTTGGTATGGATGTCCGAAATTCAGAAAAAATTTGCATTCAATTTCTTATTTTTGAATTGATGTTTCTATGTTGTCCAAAACCATGTTTTTTGTCTCGACGCCGTCTGTTATAATCGAATGATTTTAGTCGCAAACTAGTGCCCAGCACTTTCAAATCGCTGGTTGGATTCTTGGTGTCACCAAAGCGCCACTCTGTAGAGGAATTGATGCACATTTAATCTATTGAAGCCCAAAGTTCTTCAATTGGCATAGTGTAGAAGTTTAAACCATAGTGTGCAGAGCTCTGGTGTTCTCGTCACTTGGCCGAGGTTTAAAATTTCTATATCTATTGCCATTAACCCTAGTTTAGCTTAAGAACATTATGTCTTTGAAAAAATTATGATTTAAAAAGATGAATAATAATCAAGAAATGAGAACACATGACTTAATTGGAATACTGTGTCAATGTACTAGGGGGGTAAAATCCTAGCACAGCACACTGCTGTATTTGACGACAAGGAAGAAATCACGTTTTTCTAAATGGCGTCAAGAGACGAAAAATGTCGAAAAACGTGGTTTCTAAAATGGACAACATGGGAAACATCAAATCAAAAATAAGAATTCTTTCCAAGTTTCAGACATCCATACCAAGATTGTATCAATCCTTCATTCATACAAAAAACAATCATTACTTTCTTAGCTTTAATTTAGAAGAAAATCCATTCATCATGTTTTTACAAAGAAAACGTGGTTTCTAAAACTGCTTCTACAAGAAAAACTGAAAAATCATCGCCTCTAAAACTCAACAATGGGAGGGAGGAATTCAATATGAATGCTTTAGGCTGATGAAATAATGATCTCTATTTCTCTCAATCACAAATTATTTTCATATTTCAGACATCAATATTTTCGTTCACTCATTCACAAAGCTATCATTTTCTACTTGTCTCTTTCATTCAAAAGAAAAAATATCCATTCATCGAGCTTCAAGAAGACAGAAAAACTGTTGCTCCTAAGATGCTATAGTGAGAGAAAACAGTGTCCAAATTGAATTTGTCAAAGCATCTCCCTTTTTCTCTTAAAAACATTCTTTCTGGAGTTGTTTCATTCAAAAGGAAAAATCCACTCATTCCTTCACTTTCAGCTTTCTAGAAAAGCTTTCATTTCCATCCAAAAAGACCGTCCTCAACTTGAAAAACAAAACACAAAAAAATCTGGTCCGAGTAGGGTTACTATTTCCCTAAATTTGCAGGGTTACCATACTGTAAAATTTATCACCTAAATGTGGATACGTAAGTGTCGCGTTTGGATCCAACTTATGTAGAACAGGGGTGTCCAACACACAGCCCGCCAACTCTTTTTTAAAAAAATTTTAAATATCAGGTTTTTAAAGTTTTTTATTTTGAAATTTGAGGAAAATTTATATATAAATATACAATGGGTTTGCCTGTTACCTGTTCTTTTTTAAAAATTCCTTTTTGATAATAGAAATGTCCTTTAGATTAAAATATATTTATTTTTTTAAATAGTTGCATTTAATTTTACTACAATAAACTACTTTTTTTAATAAATTTCGAATTGCACTATGCATATCCTTTACTATGGATCGTACATGATTATCTGTGTGTGCGACTTTCATTTCTCCTCTTTTTCTGTTTGGGGTGCCCAAAAAGTAAGAGGCAGTCAAAGATGTTTTTTAAAGTATAAAAAAACTATTCAGTATGGTTAAGGTAAAGAGCAACGTATACTTAATCGTTTTCGAATGACAGCACTATCAAATTTCAACAATGAGTAAAAGATCAATTCAAAAAGAACACCATAATTTTCAAGAAAATGGCAACTGTAATATTTTAAACATTTGATCATTGCATTATTATATTATATAAACATTATATCTATGTGAAAAATAATGAAAACAACAATAATAATTCATTCTGTTTTAAATTTTCACTTTTTCCAAATCTGATATAAAGGTGCATATTTTTATGTGCAGCCCATGAGATTATGATGTTTTTCCGAAGTGGCCCACAAGGTCATTTGGGTTGGACACTCCTGATCTAGAAGAAAGATTCAATCTTTCTTGTCTTGTAACGGTTCCATTTCTGCTTTTAATTCTTGGTTAAAATTTAGGTTAAATTAGTTAAAGGTTATACTGCATGGTATACACAATAACTTAGCTTAAATATATCTTAAAATGTAACTATTGTTATATTAAATAGTGAAATTTTTTTCTCTGTTATTTGTTTACTTAATATCAGGAATAAGTTATAACTGTAAAGAGAATAAACTTTTATTCTAACGTATCCTTTGTTTACTAGATCGCAAGGATCATAGAAATGGAATCAAGAGGCCAAGAAGGACACGCCAGCAATCAATGAAAGGTGTAAGTATTTTGTATATCTTATATTTATTATTAAAGAAAATATATGTAGAGTTTTATAAAATGTCTTGTTTTTATACATTGAAAAAATGTCTTTAACATCAGGGGTGTCCAACCCACGGCCCGCGAGATTCTTTACAACTTTACAAAATTTGTTTGTTTTGTACAATTTTTTTGTTTAAAGTGTTTTTTTTTTTCTTAATTGAAATTTATCAAACATAAATCGTGAATTGTGCGCAAACTTAACAAATGAAAATCTGCAACATCGATTACGATACGCAAATACACATGCATTGAGATTGACTTGCTAAAACTAAGTGAAAGAGTTGAGGAACAGATCTCACTAATTAAATAAATTAAACATTATTTGATCATTGCATTATTATTATACTATCTATGTTTGTATACATGAAAACCATAATAATATGTCAGTCTGTTTTAAATTTTCACTCCAACAAATGTCTGTAGTGGATCCAAATCTAATATAAAGATATATATTTTTATATGTGGCTCGCAGGATCGTAAAGTTCTTCTGAAGTGGCCTGCAAGGTCATTTGGGTTGGCCACCCCTGATTTACATTATCAAAACTGCCTTAAGCTGTTTCATCTTTACTTTGTTTTTATACAAATTTGGCTTATATTAGTAGAATGTGATATTTTAAATGGAAAAGTAACTGTTTGTTCCTAAGATTTTTGTTTCTTATTTAGCTTTTGACGAATGAAGATTTTTACTCTTTATAGATTTAAATACAAATTAGTACTTCAAATATTCCTGTAGAGAATAAACAAATTGTCATAAATATTTCTTTGTCAAACAGTGGTATTTGACCTTTACATTTTTAGTGACTTCAAGCTTTTTAAAAATAAACATTAAGGGTTCCCCCCCCCCCTTTATCTTAAATGAATGTACTGTTTATTCTGTAGATTTGTGTGGTATGGCTTTTTTTTCCCCTTGGGGGGTGGGGGCTTGGGGGGGAAAAATCCCCTTGATTATTGAGAAATTGTTAATTTTACCCAAAAAAACCCTTTTTTTTTCCATGTTTTTTTTAAAGGTTTCCCCCCTTTCCCTGCATACACCACAATTAAATTCTAATGGGTTTTTAATTCTACATTGCTTATTTCAAGTTATCGATTAGCTTGTTTCATATATTTTACTTTTGCTCTGTCCATAATTTTTTCTCATCAAAGAATAGTATTTTCTTAAAACATATCTTTTTTTTTTTTTTATCAGATATAGAAATAAGAATTTACAAGTTGAATTATTCCTATACCATTAAGAAAAAGAAAGCAAAGCGCTTAACTTTTTTGTCACTTTTTTTTTTAAAGGTTGATCCCGTCTTTTAGAAACATGAAATATAAAAAGGAAAGGGGCAACAAGGTAGTACCGAAGCAAGCCATCAAGAAAGAGGCACTTAAACAATCTGTAAAACCATAATTTTTTAAAAAATAAATTACTTCAAAAAATGTTTTTTTTTTTAATTTCAAGATGTATAGTAAGTTGTTAAAAAAATTACTGGGTGTGCTTGTTTTTTTTCTCTCCACAATTAAATATTTGATTCATCAACATTATCAATCTTGCAATTTCCCACTTTGGGAGTTTTCTTTATAATGTTTACTTCAAAATCAGCCATGTAATTTACACGCTTCCGCTTCAATGTGACAATATCTGAACTTGAATATTTTCAGGTCAAAACAGAATGCAAAATGACACTATTGCCCTTTCCCTGTAATATTTTTCCCAAAGGGAAAACCAAAATTCATTCTAGAACGTAATTAGAAAAAAACTGATTGGGGCCCGGTCGTCGGCTGAGTTCCAAAAAGTTTTTCAGTGCCATCTATTGTTTTTTTTTAAAAAAAACACAAATGGTATTTTTTTTCAAAACTTAAGTTTTAAGCTTGTGACATAGCCATCCTGCGATAGCTATGTCGTGTAGGATCGCTGGCTAGGGGTTTGGGATTATCTAAAAGAGAGACATTTTGTAATTCTTAACCCCAACTTTTTTTAAAGAATAACTTAAATTACTTAATTCTAAATAACAACTTTCTTTGGTGAGAATAAGCCCAAATTAAACTAAAATTTCAAGTCAGATCGCACAACTAGATCCATTTAATTATTTTAATTAGCTGCCAAACCAATTTCCCTATAAAAAATATTATTTTAAATAGAGTAACCCTCCTTCCTTGGTTGAAAAAACACCCCTATTCTGCTATTTTTTGATAAGAATACCCCGGCACTTTTAATCCTTTTTAAATATAAATTAACGAATTTTGGGCATCCTTCCCCCCTTGTGTTTGGGGTTTAACACATTCCGATCTGTTACGCACTAATTTTATCTTTAAGATTGCCGCCCCTTCTCAAAAAACCTTTTTTTGTATACCCTTTTTTTGCTTTTTTTCTCCCTGTTTCTCTTCTTTTTTGGGGTTTGGGAAAAAAGTTTTCCCCATTAAACGTGGCCGTCAAAGAACTTAGGAGTTTTTTTAAAAGGGCGGGCGTCAAAAGCCCCTCCAAGAAAAAAAAACGTAAAATTTTTTAAAATTCCCCAATGCCCAATAAATTTTTTTGCCAAAATTTTTAACGAATCTCTTCGCTTTCTAATTTTTATTTAAATTTTAACCTTGAACCCCTCTTTTTTTAATTTTATAATTTCCAATATTTATTTGCCCTTTTTTTTTTAAAATTAACTTAGAATTAAATTTAAACTCGTGCCCAAATAAATTTTTTTCCCAATTAACTACCAACATTAATAATTTCTGTTTTTTATGGGTCCATTTTTTCCTTTTTTCCAATATACTCTTAAAATAACATATGTTTATACTCTTAGGTTTTCTATAAAATTTTCCTTTTGGGCCCAAACTCCATCCTGATAATTTATATGGGTAAATTTTCGGCTCCACTTTTTCCACGTGTTGGGGGCTACTAAATTTTGGGGGGCACTTTTTCGGATCTGTCCCTAAAATAAAAAAAACGGTTATTTTTGTCAAATCTATGCATAATACCAAATAAGTTTCACAATTTTTTATGCATTATATATTTATTTTAAATCGGCTTTCATTTCCACCCCCGCATCTGGTTCCAAAAAACTCAGAATGGGGGACGCCTTTTCATATTTTTTTGTCCCCCTAAAACTACCCGCGTTTCCCTAACCAAAAGATGCATCATAGCCGGGAAAAATACAACAACAAAAACATACATATTATACAATTACAAACTTTTTTCAATAAACCATTAAAACAAAAAACCCAAAAGGGGGAATTTGCCATCCCCGGGAAGTCGCTAAACAAACAAATGTGTTTTTTTTTCCCCCAAAAAAAAATTTTTAACAAATTAAAGGGTTTAAAAAATAAATATACATTTTCATTGTGGTTTTCCAATTTTTTGTTTGGCTTATAATTTTTTAAACACCGCCGGGACTTTTTTTCTTTGCAAAAACCCGACCACTTTTTGGGAAGATCTTTAAAAAAGAAACAATCAACCTTTTTTTTATTTGCCCCCCATGGGACTTTTAAATTTCCCCAAATTTTTCCCTTTTTTCTTTTTTCCTTGGCTGCATTGGAATTCTTTAGGGTTTGCTGGGGGCTTGTGGTCCCCCTTTCTTTTCCTTATAGTTTTGGGCCCCGGCCCGGGACCCCGGGTTTTTTCGCGGGTTTGGGCGTCGTTTCGGGCCCCGGTTTTTCCCCGTCTTGTTCTTTTTCCTATAAATAGTCTGGATGACAATTCTTTTTTTAAATTTGTGTGGTCCCTTTTTGGGGCCACTTCCCGTTCGCCTTTCTTCCCTTACGATTTTCCCTCCTTTATTTTCCTGTGGTTAAAAGTTTGGAAGCGTCTGATTTAGTGTTTTTGCGTTTACCCGGCCCTATCTGTATTTCTATATTTTTTTTGATTGGGATTAATCCCTTTTGCCTCTAACTCACGTTTCCCGAATTTTTTCTTTCCCATAGTGTGACTTTTTTTAATCTTTGATGAAATTTTCCCGAAGTATTTTCTTTTTCCTGACGTGATCTGATACTTTTCTGGGCTACCTTTTCCCTAACTCGACCTCGTCCCCTTTCCTATGACATATATTCTTATTTGTTCAACGTTAATTTAAAATTTTTTTCCTGACTTCCATTTTAAACAATATTTTTTTTTCTTACTTCTAATACTTAGGGCCCTTTTAAATTTTTTTTAAATTTTGGGCAGATTTTATTAGTTTGCTAAACTTAAGGGGTTCAAATTTTGGACCCAATCTTTTTACCAAAGGAATTCGTCTTCGTCTATTAAAATTATTTTTCCTCCCAGTTTTCGTCTTGGGGTCTAGCTTCCCTAAATATTTTTTATGTTTTTAAAAAATTTTGGTTGCCCCCTCTAAAATTTACTAATTTTTTGAAATGGGGTAATCTTTTCGCCCCAAAAAAAAAGGGGTGTTTTTCCCGTTGTTTAAAATTGAGCCGGCAATGGCTCCTCAGAAAAATTGACCCCCAAAGTATCGTGTTACAAAAAATTTGGAAAATTTTAAATTTGCACTATATCTCGATTAACTCTTTCAGTCCGATTTGTTTTGGGCCTATTAACAGGTTTCCCACGCCGCCTAATTTTCATTAAATGTTAAAAAAATTTCGGATAAAATTTGGGGACCATTATCATTTTTAAAATTTTTAGGGGGCCCCAAAAACGGGATATAAAGTTATAAAAAAAATTTCCCTATTATCGAGACGAGGGCCTTTTTTTAAAGGGGTATAATTTCCCCATTTGCTGAAATGATGGGTTTAAATTACTAAATATACGATTACGTCTTATTCTCGATATAGGATCCCGGGACAAACCAAATCTAACGTCACTACCCATTTGGATTTTGATATAATCGGATTTAATCGCCCAAACCGGGTAACCCCGTTTTTATGATTTTGGGGCCCAATAATGTAGAGACATATTGATCAATGAATTTTTTTCATGTAGGGGGTAAAAACGTCTTTTTAATGATACGTTTTAAATTTTCCCCCAAGTGCCCCCGGCAATTGGCCTGTCTTAAATTCTCTCATTATTTCTTTTTCCTTAAAGTTTTTGGGAAATTTATACCCCTTTTTCATCTAACGACGTTGCGTTTTTTCAAAAAATAAAAAACCCCCTTCAATTAACCCCAAGTCTGGGCCCAAATTTTCCCTTTCGTTGCTTCCGGTTATTTTCCCGGGTTTTCTAAAATATCTATAGATATAAACCTAATTCTGGAAATTTTTTTGTTCTGTTTTCTGCCCGCGGGTAAAAAATCCCTGATTTTGCACAATTAACTTTTCTCCTATTATATTTTTCCCTTTTTTTCCCGAAAAAACATTACCACCTATTTAACTTTTTTTCCCCGACCCATCAACGCCCTTCCCTTTTATCTCCCTTTTATCTTCAAAAGCGAATCAAATTTTTAAACGATTTCTGATCAAATCAAAAAGTCCTTGACCCACTTATAAAATAAACCCACCAAAAAGGGGTTTTCCCCGTCAAACAGGCCCCGGTTTTTTTTAAAATTGTCTGATGCGAATATTCAATTCTAAAAACCCCCTGTTTTTTGGGATTTCCCCCGCTGTTTTAACTTGGGCTGCGATTTTTAATTTCTTATAAAAAATATTTTTTTATACTTCTTCCGATATAAATGATTTATCTGCTCCGGTGTCCCATGGCCAAAAAAAGTGGTTTTTTAAACGTGGGGGAAGGTTAAAAATCGGAGAAAGCTTAATTTAAATTTTTCTCTTGCCGGGGTTCTTTTTTGAGGGGTTTATCTTTTTAAATGTTACAACATTTAATCGTCCCCTTTATCCCCTCGCCCCACGAAATTTTTACTCAAACCCCCATTTTAAAGGTCCCCAAAAATTTTCATTTCAAAAATTTGGGAACCCCGGTTGAAGATCTCTTTGGGGAAATTTTTCCTCTCCAACCCCCATTTTCTTTGACCTTTTTTTACTTTAAAAGGTTATTTCTAACATTTTATTTTGGGAAAACCCCCCCTCGGGGAAATTTCCCCCAGTTTCTGCGTTGGGATAAATTTGGCATTCCCCATGCGCGTTTGGACCCCGTTTCCACCTTATCCCATTCGGGTCCCTTTTTTAAATTTTTGGGAATACCTCTCTTCGAATTTAGCTAAAACTTCCCAAAAGGGGTTTTACCGTGTTCTGCGGTTTTACTTCCACGTAGTCCCGGATCGGGGTTTTTCGAACAAAAAATTTATCAACCAATTCCCGCCCGCGACATCCCCATCTCTAAATTCTTTTGAATTTTTTTAAAAAATCCCTAAGAAAAACAAAGTCTGTGGGTTTCCGGTTTTTCCCTTTTGGAAAAAACCAGGGCCCCAATTTTTTTATTTTTGGTTGCGGGAAAAGGAAACCCTTAGCGGTGGTCGTTTTTGGGTTCCCATCCAAAATTGGGGTACCTCCGGGGCCCCTTCCCCCGGGGGTGACTTTTTTAAAAGCCTTACAGTTACTTGGGTTTCGGGAAAATGTATTTGATTATCTATTTTAAGGGCTCCCTTTTTCGTTCTTGGCCTGAAAAAACCTTTGGGAAAATTTCTAAATCCTCCTGCATTACCCCAACCCAAATTAAAAATAGTTCGGGGGGCCATTGTTTACATAGGCATCCTGCGAAGCTATTTAAAAAAGGATCCGGGGTAAGCAGGGTTTTGGGATTTTCAAAAGGTAAAAACATTTTGTAATTCTTAACACAACTTTTTTTTGGAAAAAACAAATTTCTTAATTCTAAATAACAACTTTCTTTAAGTGAGAATAAGCCCAAATTAAACGAATATTCAAGTCCCGATCCAAAACTAGATTTATCTTTTATATTTTTATTCCTTTTTAACCCATACAAATTTCCTTTTTTGGTAAAAACCCCCCTTTCCCGGTTTTAGAAAATTTTTTGCCGTGGTCTCCGGGACTTTTTTCCTTTTATAATTTAACGAATATGGGGTATCCTTCTTCCTTGTGATTAGGTCGTCTAACCCCATTCCCATCTGTTACCATAAGTTATCTTTAAAAATTGCCCGTCCCCATTTTCACTAAACCCCTATCCCCCTTTTAAAATTTTATCTTTTTGAATTTTCTCCCTGTTTCTCTTCTTTTGGGATTGGGTTTGGGGAAAAATTTTTTTCCCTTAATCGGGGTAAAGAAATTTGGGTTTTGTTAGAAGAAGAACCGGGGGGCGTCACAAGCTTTTCTGATTTGTAATGTTTTTTCCTTTTTCGGTTTACTCAACACCAGATGTTATACCCCCCACAACAAAATTTGAAACTTTTTTAAAAAATTCCATGGGTTATACAGGGGAAAATACGGTAATATTGCAATCAAGATATTTTCTTATTCTTATTAGGCAAGGAATAAACTTAAAAGATAATCATCTTGAAAAATAAGTCTTCAATTCCTTTCCTTCGTAATGTCAAAGTTCCTTATTCTGCTTCTCAAATGGTACAGATGTTAGAGCAAATATTCCAAAATACATTCAGAAAATGGCAAGACAAAAAAAATAAATACGAAAATGAAAAGGTTATACAAGTCTAATAATGAAATATTTATTAACAATAGGCAGAAAACACAAAAGGGAATAAAGAGATATGTGACTATTGCATTTCGACATAATAACAAAGTCTGTGCGGGCCTTTGCTTAACCTGTCGGTGAAATCAAGTCCCTGGGAAGGCCAGGTCTGAGTGGATGTTTTTTTACAGCATAGATTTTGGGATATCAAAAAAATAACTGCACTACCAAATTAGTCCCCCGTTTTTACCCAAATTGCACTCAGAGTTACCCATCGATCATCTTGAATTTACTTCACTTTTTGCCCCTATTGTGGTTTTCAGGCATCCCCTTCCTGATTGGAAAAAGTGGCCCATTTCACTCATTTTGTCTGCTCATTGCTTCTTCACCAAAAATCTCATGGTTTTAAATGTGAATGTCAGATTAGGACACATTCTTTGCCCTAAAAAAAATCGCTGCTCCCTTTTTAAGCAAGGCCTTTTTTTGTCTTTAATTTTTCCTGAACCATCTAGGAACTTTAACCACCCCCCAAAAAGCTTTTGAACCCAAGGGGGCCATTTTGGGAAAAAAAAAATTTTGTTTGGGCCCCAAAAGCTGCGGCTTGTAACCTTTTTTTGGTCATCCCCCCATAAAAAAATTTCAACTGATTTGGGTTTAAGGGTAGAAAACCCGTTTTTTTTCCCGGGTGTTTTTCAAATTTAAAATTTAAAAAAGCTTATTTCCCCTAAAAATAAATATATGACAAAAAAATTTTTCTGGGGGAATTTATATACTTAGTGGAATTTTTTTAGTAATATTCAAACATTTAAAATTATTTTTTATTTTTGTTAAAAAGGCCCTTACCTTTTAAAATTAATAATTATAAAAGGGAAAAAACTCTTACCATGCTGTGACGTTTTCGCGTTCCTTTTAATAACTCCTTTAAATTCTTTTTCGGGCCCCGATTAAATGGGAAAATTTTTCCCAACCCCAAAAATAAAAGAAAAAACAGGTCGAAAATGCAAATGGGATATACAAAAAAGGGTAGAAAAGGGTTTTGGGGAGAAAGACGGCAAAAACCTAGAAAATAACTTAGGTGGAATTTTGTTCCGGAACAAGTTTAGACGACCTACAACCCAGGAAGAAGGATACGCTCATTTGTTTATTTAAATTAAATTTTAAGAAGGATTAATAAGGCCTGAGTATTCTCACCTCAAAAAACATAATAAATTGTCTTCAACCAAGGAAGGGGAAAGGGGACTCTTAAAAAGGGAATATTTTGTATAGGAAGTTGAAATTAGGCAGCTAATTAAAAAATAATTAAGATAAGGTGATCTTGGTTGTGCGATCTGACTTGAATATTCAGTTTTTAAATTTGGGGGCTTATTCTATTTAAAAAAAGTTGTTATTTAGAATTAAGTAATTTTAAATTATTCTTAATAAAAAATTGTGTTAAGAATCCAAAAAGTCTCATCTTTTTGGGGGGTTCCCCTCTAGCTTACGCGGATCCCCAAAGCCCCAACTATCGCAGGATGGCTATGTCTCAATAACCCAATTTTTTAATTCTGGGTTAGGTAATGCAGGTTTGGTTTTGTGTATTACCTGAAATGTATTTTTCCCGGGGCGGAGAATGTTAAGGAGTTCCTTGAGACAATAGATAACCCAAAAACAGTTACTTGAAATCCCAAGTAATCTGTCATTTCCCCGAAAAATCATCTCAGGGGGAAAGGGGTCCAAGATTTGGTACTCAAATATTTGGATCGGTGCTAGTGCAAGGTGACCCATTTCGCGCAGCTCAAAGGGTGAATTGAGCTTTTCCCCCTTCAAAAAAAAGAAAAAATTGGGGGCTCAATTTTTTCCCCCGTCACAGCAGGGGGGGAAATCAGGGAAACCCCCAGACTTTTTTAGGTTTTGGTAAAATCGAAGGGAAGGGAAATTTGGGAAAACTAGGGATGTCGCAGGCAAATTGGTTGATCACATTTTGGTCCGACTCGAACCACAGATCCAGGACTACGTGGAAGTGCGCAATCCGCAGAACACGAAAACAGTGGAGCAGAAATTCCAGCTCCATATGAAATGATGGTACGAATGCAGAGTTTGGGTCTGCGCACCCAGGAAAAATTCAAGTAGAAAATTTAAGTGTATAAACATAAGTTATTTTTAAGAGTATATATGTAAAAGGAGAATGGACCATAATTAAACGCAATTATCAATGTTGGCCTAGTTAATGGAATAAAATTTATTGTCACGAGTTTAAATTTAAAATTAAGTTGAATATTAAATTAATTTATGATGAATAAATGAAAATTAAAGTCAAGATAAATATTGGAAATTATAGAGTTAAAATGAGGATTCAAGGTTAAAATTTAAATAAAACTTAAAAAGCGAAGAGATTCAGAAATAAAATTTAGGCACGTAATTTTTTAAAGGCATTGAGAACCCTTAAATAAATCACGTTTTTCTTTTTGGGAGGGGTTGTGACGCTCCTCGCGTTCTTCTTCTAACATAACCCTAAGTTCTTTGACGGCCACGATTAATGGCAAAACTTTTCCAACCCAATACCAAGAAGAGAAACAGGACAAAAATGCAAATGGATATACTTTAAAAAGGATAGAAGGTTTGGTGGAGATATGACGGCAAGCCTAGAGATAACTTAGTGTGGAATCGTTCGGAACAATTGTTAGACGACCTACAACCCAGGAAGAAGGATACGCTCATCGTCATTACAATATTAATTATGAAGGATTAATAGGCCGGGAGTATTCTCACCTACAAATAGCATAATAGGAGTGTCTTCTAACCAAGGAAAAGGGAAAGGACTCTATAAAAGGTAATATTTTTGTATAGGAAGGTTAGGAGCCAATAAATATATTTAAAATAAGTGATCTAGTTGTCGATTGATTGAATATTCAGTTTAATTGTAGCTTATTCTCACTTAAAGAAAGTTGTTATTTGAAAAGAATTTAAGTTATTCTTTAAAAAGTTGTGTTAAGAATACAAAATGTTCATCCTTTGATAATCCCACACCTCTAGCTTACGCGGATCCCCAAAGACATAACTATCGCAGGATGGCTATGTCTCAATGCAAATGCGTATAAATATCTTTTTATTCTGAAGTATGTGAGCAAAGTATTAGAAAAATGGGAATCAGTGATACAAATCAAATTTAACAGCTGAAATTGAAATAAATGACTTAATGTTTGCTAATTTGTTTTGACCTTAATAATTTTTTTAACAATGCATATATTAAACCATTAATGCTGGGTCAAAAACCTGTGAGGGTGGTGGATATTTTTGAAACATTTGGTTCTCTTTGTAGCTTGATAAATAAATTTTTTTAAGAACGAAGCCGTTTTACCCCTAGGATAGTGATCTTACACACACAGTATTGCAAACTTATTTCCTTTACCAGCAAAGAATCGAAAACTTGGCAAATAGCTTTACTTTTTCAGTCCCAGTTCTTTTTACACACTTTTCATTCACACTCAAGTACGGCCCTGTAAGAAAGTAAAATAATTTAAATTGAACCTTAGGTTCCAAGATTCCATCTAAACCTTTTTTGGAAAGTAAATAATTTCTCGTGTAGCAAAGGTCATAACCTTTGAGGGGCCTTAGCTTGTAGGCGAATTATAAATATATATTATTGAATACCGTTTCTTCGTGACCTCTCATACCCTGCGCGTGAATCGCCGTTGCAGTTCTAAATGCGTGAGCACGCTTTAAAATCTTTCTTATGCCAAGGCGTATTATTGTAGTTATGATGAAGAAAGGTGATATTTTTAAGTAATTTAATATATATAGTGTAACACACAGTATTTTCTGATGAAGAAAGTCTCTTAGCGAGTAGGATGAGGAAGAATCGAATGATGAAGAGTTATAACAGAGAGCAGGTATGATTCCTCTACTGAAATCAATCCTGATAATGTAACCGATAGAGCAGTTATCTTCTTTGTTAAAATGATGACATATTTAAGGATTGCAATACCGGTATTCCACAAGTTTAAGTACCCGTTTTTCGGTATTTTTTACTAGAAAAATATATACTATCTGAAAATAAAGCAGAATATATGTTATTATTAGATTCTAAAACACGTTAGAACAGTTTACTCTTAATGATGGAACGAATTTTTAAACTGAAAAATCCGTTTCAAGAACCATTGATCGACTTAAACCTGCAATTTAATTTTCACGATAGTGAATTTGATTTAATATCCAGAACATTATCAGCTCTACTTCCAATAAAAGTGGCATTATGTCGGAGATATTCTAATTTATTAACAGCTAATGCAACAATAAATTTCATGCTGCAGTCACTGAAAGAGCAACACACATCACTATCTGAAGAATTATATATTACATTGAAAAATCGCACAGAAGAAAGGCATAACGAAATAGAAAATGTCTTACGGTATTAACATTAATTATAATGATTTTAAAACAGACTAACCAATTCAAATTTCTTGAACTTTTTTACCCAAAAAATCTATCCCCATTCAGAAGAATTGGGTACAGTTGTCAAAGAGGATGATGACACGAATGTCGATAGTGAAAGGAATTGTCTCTTGAACAAAAATAGAATTAGCGATAACTAAAAAAGTTTTAAAACAAGCCAAAATACAATGCAGAAATCAGCTATATCCAAAACCATCCGACAAGGAATCGATTTATTTGAAGATGAGGTTATTTAAAGGTACATCTTGGGAAAAAAGTATATCGCGCATTGCTAACAGTACCACCAACTAGCGTAGATGCTGAAAGAACGTTTTCGACAGCTGGTAATGTGTGTGTTTGTACAAAAATACGTTCCAGGCTTAATGACAGTACAATTGATGCATTATGTTTTTTAAGATCACATTTTAAAAATTTGTAATAGTACCACAGACTGAATAGTGATATTCACACTTTTTTTTTTGTTTGTTATTCTTTATATACTGTTATAAGTTACAAATTATTTTTTGTGACATTTACACTCTCTTAATAAAACTATCAAATATAAACAAAGAAACACCTGTCTTTTCTTTCTTTTTCTAAAATTTCTACTACCCGGTATTAAGATCTAAAAAATACCGGCTTTGAACTTTTGGTCCGATACTGCAATCCCTAATTATATTCAATGGCTAGAAAATGAAATCGTTAGCCTATGACAATATTATTTGTGTTGTTGAGCGTTGCGACAATAAATGCTCAAATTATTTTGTTTTGAACTCAGAAACCACCTACTAAACATCGAACCAGACACTGATATCTGAAATGCTTAAGATTTCTATGTACAGAAGAATGTAGAAACCAGCAAACAATGTTTCTACAAAATTAAAAAAATAAGATCCAGTGAAAGCATCGAAGTCACTCGCGACGGAGACTAAAGGAGTGTATAAATGTACCATGTATACTGTGAATGCCCTAATAAAAAGAACAGAAAAACTAAATTTACGTGTGAAAAGTATAATAAACATATTGTATTTCCTATTTTTCTTCCTTTTCATTTTTGTTTGCAAATTTTACGGTAAAAACAGAATATAAACACTCTTGGGTATAAGATACCCTGCGCGAGAACTTTTCGTTTTTTTCACGCGAGTGAAGCTGGATTAAACTATTTAAGTTGCAGTAAGTGTCAGGTTTTTAAGTGACTGAAGCTCGACGGCAAGAAACTCCAAGTATGCCCAATTTCATTCGTTCACCTTATATTGATTCTCTTTTCACTCCAAAAGGATTTCTCTCGTAATATTTTAAAAATTGGAAAATA
Source organism: Trichonephila inaurata madagascariensis (assembly GCA_019973955.1). NCBI lineage: Eukaryota > Metazoa > Arthropoda > Arachnida > Araneae > Nephilidae > Trichonephila > Trichonephila inaurata. The sequence goes on from BMAV01007181.1 coordinate 215,741, forward strand.
GTTTTATTCTAGATTGTGATATGGGGAAAAAAAGAGCAAGAATTTTCAATCTAAGAATGCAAATGGGCATTAACTGTTAATATTTCGTTAAAACAAAAGTTTGATTATTGGAGTTTATACTCCTGAAGAATCAATTTTCATATAAAGCTCCCGGTATGAAAATAAGAGAAGTGAAATTTTAAAAAAGCGTTAACAAAAATGCGTTACGCGCGCATGCACTAAATCTCTGTCCGAAGAAAGAAGGAACAGTTTCTTCGCTTTTAAAATTGCATTCGTTCTTTTCTTATCGAAAAAAGACAAAAAATAAGAACAGAATAGGAAAGATCGTTTTTAGCGCCTTGATACGGTATAATTATTATTATTTTTTTTACAAAAAAACGATATTTTTCAGTTTTTACGATTTTTTCTAAAAAGGGACAATATCGATGCGTTTTTATGAAAAGAATTTTTCAATCATTCTGTGCGGACTTCTTATCATTGTATTGAATCGAAGTTCTATGCTAAAAAATTTCATACTTTCGCCTTTTAGAATCAGTGATTTTAAATATAAAATGTCGAAAACTTTTTTTTTTACTATTAATAACTTCGTCATTTATAAAAATAATCATATGAAACTTTTTTCTGTTTGTCAACATTATTGTTTGTGTTTTGTTCAAAGATTAAAATTGCTTAAAAATTACGGATTGTAAAAGAGTTTTTGTTTTTCATCTAATACCCTTTTTACAAAAATTCATTTTTATATACGCAGCATTTTTTTTAAAAAAATTATTATTATCGATGTGTGATTTTTGAAAAGTATAACTTAAAAATAAAGTCAGCCTCAAAAAAATTAAAACTTAAAAAAAATTCGCAACTATGTTTACTGTTATTTCGTCTACTGGCGTCGAAAATCGGTTTTTAAGCTAAACTACTTTCTGGTGAGTAATGACTTCGTGGTACTCCATTCCACTCACATCTTAACTTAGCAGAACAAATCGCATCTACTGCTGGGTTACACAAGAAGATGAGATTGACTATAACAAATGAAAATCACAAAATTTGTCGAATTAAAAAAAGGGGGGGAAGAATGCATTTTTGTTTCATTACAGAGAAACAAATTTTTTTGAAAGAACCAAATGTTGAAGCATGTCTATAATTGTGATTGTTTTTCTTATATGGTGAATGTAAATAATGAACATTTGAAATTCGTTTTACTATTTTAAATTCATGAGCATTTAGTGTTATATATATATATAAAATGATGAATGTGAACTTTTTAGTATATGCAGAAGGTGGTTCTAAACTACTGAGAAGAAACAGTATCATGTACTTCCTCTCATACTTGGCGGCGATCTCAGTAAACGTGACCTTGGACGCTTAGATGCATGAGCAGATGTACCGGTCAAGTGGTCAGGCTTAGTTCCCAAGCGTACCACGAGACTTCGTGGAGGGCTTAGTTCGAATAATTTTCTAGACTTAATTTTATTTAGTGTTCCCAAAATTCATAAGATAGACTTTTGGTGAAGTTGAGTGAATATTAACGTCGCACTATTCAGCTACACGAGGGCTTTTGGCGACGGACCACGTAATTTTGAATCATGGTCAAGTGACGTGGACGTTTCCCTTTGAGTTTTGACCCCCCCCTCCTAACTCCACACCACACCAACGGGGGGAAACGTTTCAGCCCCCGGCAGATTTAACGTGCATCGCTGCCCTACACGGGGGTCTTAAGTGGTATTTCTTTTTTTGGGAGATTAGAAATTACGATTAAAAAAATTTTTTTTACTTGGAAAAGAAATTTAAAAAATTTTTGCTCACGATATCCTAAAAAACGGGATAAATAACTGGTATGTTTTTTTAAAATGCACTTGTGTGCTATATTAAACATCGAAAAAGAAATTTCAAAAAAAAATTTTCATTTTTCTGAAATAATTAATGCATTAGAAAAACCCAAAACCCGAACTAAATAAATAAGTTCGTGTTTTTTAATTTTTTTTTTTAAATTTTTTCAAAACATTTTGGGGTTTTTTAAAAGGTTTCTTTTTTCCAAAACTTTTTTAAAAAAAGGTCGGCCCCAGACTATTTTTAAATTTCTTTCTAAAAACCCCAACTGGCAGCATTTCTAAGTATTTAAGTTGAGATATCCCACCAGATTGAAAAGATTTTTTTAGGTGTTAGATTTTTTGGGGGCCCTTAGAAAAAAAAAAAAAAAAAGTATTGAGGAAGAAGAAGGGAAAAATATATAAATTGGGGGAATTTTAAGTTGTTTTTCTAATATTTACTTCATAAAAAATACTTTTTAAAAGATAATTTTTTTAAGAATGAAATTTTCCGGGTGATTTTGAAAAAATAGGATATCCCCTAAAAACAATCCCAAAAAAATGACATTTTTTTAAAGCCAGAGCCCTTTAGGGGGAAAAACCCTTTTAAAAATTTTAAGATAGTTACACTTTTTGTAAAAACCGGCGTATAACGCCACTTTTTAAAACAAAAATAAGATCCCAATTTTAAAGGGGGGGTTATACGCCGGTTAAAAAAGATAGCCTTTAAAAAAAAAAGGGAAAAGAACATAAAAAAAATTTTCTTCGCATATCGGGAAAAGCTGTTTTTTTTAAAAAAACTGCCTTTTGAACCAAAAAGTTGTAACGCTAGAAGTATACTATCTTTTCAAAAGTCTAGGATAATACCTTGAATAAATGGTTTCAAAAACAAGAGCATATATAATATATTAACATTTCAGATTTCTTGGTAAGAAAAGGGGGTGCGCGTTATACTGCGAATATACCTAAAAATGCAGTTTGAAAGTATAGGTGCGTGTTATACGCCGAATTTTAAGGTAATCACATTTTACAGCCATTTTTAACTTAGAACATAAAGTATTTTTGACAAAAAATTATTAACGTCAATTTAAATGTTTATTTCTTGAAGTATTTTTTGCAATGAGGTTTGCGGCACTTCAGATAGTTCAAGAGGTATATTAATGAAATTAAAATTCAATTTTTCGAATCTGTGGGCAAAAGCTTTTTAAAAAAGGGAAATTTATTTTTAATGTATCATTAATTTTTGGTGGGGAAAACTAAAAAAACCGTTGTTGCAACTAATTTCAATGACCGTGACTCAACTGTCAGGATGTCTAAAAGTAAAAGATAACAAGATAATTAACAAGTTGAATGATATAAATAATTTTAAAAAAGTTGATAATTAATAAGTTCTACAAAAATTGTACTTTATAGATTCTCATACATTTTATTAACGTTTTTTAAAAAAGGAGGGAGGGGGGGGAAGGCACAAGAAATGAAAAAAGAGGGGCCCGAACTATTTCCTTTCTTTAAAGGGTGCTTTTCCATTCTGGGACACGGCTGATCCATAGGGATGAATATTGGAAGGATTCCCCATTAAGAAGACAAAGAAAAGGAAAAGATTAAGAAACCAAACCAAAACTGGCAAGGTAAGAACTGAAGGAGGGCTTTGGAAAAAGTGTGAGGGGGCGCAACAGTTTGAAGTGCCTCGCTTGGGAGGTTAAAAACGGCCCTGATATGCATGACCAAATCTTAAAACTATGTGGGTACTTCACAGTTTCCTGGATACAGTCAGGGTGTAGCATTTCTCCTATTTTACGTCTTGCATATTTTTTGGCCATCACTACCGAATAACGATATCCTAGTTGCATCCTTCCATATAACTAGTGGCCACTAATCATTTGTCCAATCAATGGACAAATGATTAGTGATTTTGACCTCTGTAGTCTTTTATAGCGCTGCTGTAAATTGAGATATGGCTATTTTCGTGGAATTCTACCTTAGTCGAGCATCTGCTAATTTTCTTCTGATTTTTTTTTTTTTTTTTTTGAACTGACAGAAACACCAGCATCATTCAAATCACTTCTGAGGTCGTTGATGACATTCTTCTATATTGGATACATAGTATTTTTGTTCTTCTGTCATTAATAGATGTGGTGCACCTTTTTCGGCCTTTTCCTGCTTTGTTTTTCAATTCCTACTATTAGCTCACATTCTATATATATTTGGTGGAATTTTCAATCGTTAATAAAATACATTTTAAAGCGCTCAATAGAGCTGAAATTTTATACCATGATTATTTGGGATGACAATACGTCAATTTACAATTATAGTGTAAAAATTAATTGATTAAAACTAATTATTCAAAAAATTACAAATACAGCCATGTTGGCATCATTTTTGGCGACTTAGGGGTCAGAGCTTGAAAAGGTTTTTTTCCTCACATTTTAAAGCGCTCATTTGAGCTGAAATTTTCTATGCACTATTGATTTGGGCAAAAATACGATAATTTAATTATAATTAATTAAAATAAATTGACTGAAACTCAATATTTAAAGAATTACAGATACAGCCACTTTGGTTTCATTTTTAGTGAATTGGGGGTCAAAACTTTAAAATATTTTTTTCCTCACGTTTTAAAACATTCAGTTGAACTGAAATTTTATATACACGATTGTTTTGGATGACAATACGATACTTTAATGATAATTAATAAAAATTAATTACCACTTAATGTTGTGATTCTGTTATATGTATATACACATTTATATTAATTGTAACTATTTAATAAAAAGTAGCCAAAATAAAATTTTTCTTTTTTGATCTAAGTAGGAATTGACTTGAAATTTTTTTTATATTACTTGTTTATTAAATATGTCTCCCTGACATCTTAAGCAAAACTTTCTGTCTCCAGATGTAGTCACTGAACCAACCACCTAACTTGCAGTTTCAACATAGGAAAGACCACTTTCTCGTCACACATCTGTTTCTACGTGTCCAATCTACTCTTTTATTTGATGTCATTGCTTCTTGACTAAATATCATTGTTGTTCTGGCTAGGAGACAGTCCTGATCTGAATGCTATCGAAAACTTGTGGCACCGTTTGGAAACTCTTGCCCGAATGAGGTACCCCAGGGCTCTAGCAATTTTGCCGCCGGGACAAAAATTGAAAATGCCGCTCCTCTCGCCAAAGCAAAAAATTATAATTAGAAGATAAATTGTTCACATAGATACACACCTATAAAACTTGAATAATTCTTGCGAACAAAAAAGCAACTTAGCACTACATATATAGTATAATCAAATAAAAGTGAAGAAGTTCTAGAACCTACAGTGCTAAAGAAGGAAGTAATTGGAATTCACAATACGCAACAAATGTAAATATAAAAAAAGTTTTTGCACTAAACTGGATACCTATTATGATTTCTAAAGTTGTCTCTGAATTAGGCCAGCGATTTAGGGTTAGCAATGCTTTATAGATCCAACCTTCTCCGTACAGCAGAAATTTTAGACATAATAGGGGGAAAAATAGAGCCATGTTGAAAAGTTAAGCCCCCATGCGTGATGTATATGCTTATATAGTGAAGTAGAAAGAGAGCAACTGAAATCTCTTGAGAGAGATTGTGATTATTGAGATATATATACATTTATTTTAAGTCTTGAAAAATACAAAATAATTCGAAATTAATTACCTATTATTATTTCAAACGAGTAAAATGTAAGAGAAAAGAAATAGCCCGTTTCAATAGGCCAATTTGTTCGAAAAAGAGTCTGCTTATGCTGGGAATCACAAGCGTTTATTTAAACTTATAGTAATTACGCTCAAGACTAAACTAAAATATCTCCCGTGACTATCCACTAAAAACTCTTATTACCCTTATCCCATTTTTGATAGTTGGCACCGGACATCGTATGAGTGAAAGGAATGTTCGTTGTAAGCCCACTCCTGGATGAAGAGAAAGTTACTATTGAAAGATGTGTAAACATATCAAATTTCATGATTTAGGTAAGATATGTTCCTACCTCGAGCCCTTCAAGTTTCAATATAAAGGAAAACTGACATTAAACATGCAGAGTACAGATTAAGGAAATAAATACGTTAAATGAAATACTAAATTCACACCCAATAATATTTCAGAAAATATATCAATTTTTTTGTAACATAAAAAAAAATATTTTTCAATTCCGATTCAAATGCCGCCCTGGGCAAGGGTCCGGTCTGTCCGACCCTAGAGCCGCCTCTGGGTACCTATGAAATAAAAAGGAACTAATTGAGGATATATTTGTTTCCTGGCATCATGTAATAACGAATGAAGAGCTTAAATCTATTTTCATATAAATGAAACATTGATGTGAAGCTGCAATAAAAAATAAAAGCAACCTTACTAAGCACTGATAACTCACTGCTATCATCAGTATCTAATGCATATCGATAGTTATTGCAGCATAACTGTTTTTAAGTTGCAAATATTTACATTCTGTTTTTTGTATTGAATTCAAAATTAAATTATCTTTAAAATGATATAAAGCACTTTGCATTTTGTGCAACCCAACATTTTCTATAAGCATACAAACTAAAAAACATAACAATTTGTAAAAAGTGTTCACAATTTTGGCCACCACTGTATATGTAATGTAACAAATTTTATAGAATGCTTCTATTAACTGTGCATTTTGTGAGACATTATCACCGACAAAACATTTTGTTGCAGCTACAAAGATTTTTTAAAGAAAGCTAATTTATCTTGTGATACTACCCCCTTTTGGTGACCGTATCTTTGATTGTCAGCGTGAGCTAGAGGTGTAGGGTTTGCAAAAGGAATAGAACATTTGCAGATTCTTGTATGCCTTTATTACGAATAGAACTTAAATATTCAACGATTTAGATATAAATTTAAATAAGTGAGAACCTAAAATGAACAGCACACAGTGATAGTTAAACCGAATCCGCATCAATTTAGACCACACTTTCTCTAAGTTATAATTATTTTATCCGCCTACTCTCACTTCTAATATTATAAGTCCTAATATCAAATAATCAGTCTTACCTTAATCCAAACTTAGTTTCAATCTTTATAAGGAAACGTCTGGGCGCGAGTGCAATGGTATGCACCTTGTAGTAATGGCTGTGTTTCCAGGTAATTTTACGATAGGCTGTCAATTCACGCTTGTATCTCTTCCAAACATAACATTCCCCAAATTGCCATCTCACTTACTGAAACTTCAGTTCTTTTAAAAGCTATTTTATTTGCATTTCTTGTTCACATTTCGCATTTTGGGTTTTGGTTGGAAAATAGTTGCCATTAATCTTGGCCACCAAAGAAAACAGAGGTTATGTTAAAGAAAAGACGCGTGAGACGCGCTTGAAAGAGATCCTCGAGAAAAAGAGGCATTGAAAGATTTGCGTTTGGTGGTATAGTGCCGAGTGCAAAATTATAGTTTTTAAATATCACATTTTCACCAGTGCCGATTTAAGCTAATTTCGGGCCCTGGGCGAAGAAGATCTACAGATCTACAGGTCCCTTGGCAATGGGGAATCAAAATTTATATGGTTAAATCCAGCTTATCCGGGCCCTTGGGTGCTCAATGGATAAACCGGCACTGATTTTCACGACAAATCAAACAAGTTGTTGATCCATGTTTGTTTTTCTCTATGAAATAATTAGATCCCAATCGTCTTGAAACAATATATATTCTTTAGATATTTTTCGTTTCGAAGTCATGAGGGTTAATTAAAAATTAGTTTCATCCATAAAATGGTCGCTACTCCACTGTTGTTTGTTATCTATTACAATTTCAAAAAGGAACAAATAGTAAAAAAAAATTTAAGTTAATAACTACTTAAGTCAACAAAGAAAATTTTTATTTTATTTACTTTTTATTAATTAATTACAACTAATATAAATATGAATATACATATGAAAAGAAACACTATGTTAAGTGACATAATGAAAAGCGTTTTCATTGCAATTTTCCTTTCTATATATGATGTTCGACTATTTTTTTTTTGTCTGTTACTACTTATGCATAAATTAAATTTAATTATTCTAATAAAATAGTATAATAAAAAAGAAATTTATCTATCAGGAATTAGACCATCCCAGGTGGGATTCGAACCGACGACCTTTGGATTAGAAGCCTAACACGCTATCCATTGCGCCAAAGAGCCTCGAAGAACGGTTTTCTTTTGTATATATGCTGTTGGACAATTATTTTTCTTTGTTTCTATTTATTCATTTTTTAATTTAAGTAATGAATTAATATTTTAAAAAACTGTATTAACATTAAGTGTCATCCCCTACAAGTTTAAAAAAATGTATTTAAACTTGAATGGATGAATAGAAAGTGTTTTACTAACGATTGAAATTGAAAAACAAGATATATATATATCTATATAGGGAGAGAGTGAACTAATAGTAGAGGAATTGAAAAAAGGTTACTTCGCAATTCATATAAGTACGACATTGATAGAAAAATTGATATGTTTGAATGCTTAAACCATAGGCTCCCTATCTTTTATGCAGAAGTTCTACATCTGGTTAAGTCCAGCTTATCCGAGCCCTTACAGGCCCCTGGGCATTCACCCCAAGCACCCAATGGATAAACCGGCTCGGTTTCTTGGATAATATACAAAATAAAATGCAGTGGATAAAACATTTGTCCTACTGCTAACAGATAAAGACACAACACGTTAAGAACCTAAGGCTTAAATGATAGAATTTCTCGTTAAATTTTTAAAGCATTCTTCTTAAATAATTGAATTTGTTAGTGCAACAGGCCATGACCGGGGGCCACTAAGAAAGGTCTGGTGGCCATATGCGGCTCGTGGGCTGCAGGTTGAGTATCTCTGGGCTAGACTCTTGTTTCGTTTCGTCCAGAGAAACGACTTCGAAAGAGACGGTTTATCAGCTGATTTCATAAAGTGCATCCTTGGAAGTGGAGGTTTCTATTGATATTGTCTTTAAAAATTTGTTGTTTGGAAGGGAAATCTGTTTGTTGGTGAATCGTGCTATTGGAATGACTGGAAACAAGGTTGTAGAAAGGACAGCGGCATAACGGAGATGATTAGACACCCCTCCTCCCTGCAAAGTCAGGTTTTGGGCTCCAAGCCGGATCTTACAAAGGGTTGGCATCAGATAGGATTTGGCACCCTCCGCAATGCGGGGGTGTACGTCATCCACTGTGAAAGAAGTTGAAAGAGCTTTTATTCTGTAACGAAAGGATGAGATTTTGAGCTCTCTGTGCAGCACAATTCTCATAACGTGGATAGGTGCATTCAGGGTGAGTCGAAGGTCTCTGTTTTAAAGGATTCGGAGTTTATTTAAATTATGATTAGTACAGCACCCCAGATCTAACAGGCGTAGGTTATTGGTGGGAGAAAGTATTGTAGATGAATAAGCCATTTTCTTTTGAGGTTGAGCTTAGAGCTTCTGTAAAGAAACTTGTGGAGGGCAGCCAGTTTCTTTTTAAATTTACAAGTTATTTTAATTAGATGGTTTTAAACGTTAGTTTCTTATTTAGTGGGACTCCAAGGTAGACGGCCTTGTTAGTCTATGGGATTAGTTTGCTTAAAAGCTTGGGAGGGTGCAGTCTGTTCCTGAAGTTTCCCTTCTTGAAAAGTATTGCATGTGAGTTTGAGGTACTGATGGAGACTCTTCCCCGTGTGAACCATCTCCGGAGCTCCATCAGATACTTCCTGAAATTTTCTTCAACTGGTTCGGGAGTCGTTGACTATGCTAAGATGGTGGCGTTATCCATCGGCAAAGAAGACGTCAGCTGTTGGAGAGATGGGGAAGTCGCGACTGTTGTACTACAAATGGGAATTGCTGTCTGGTAATGGAGAAAATTTGCCTTCCCCAAAGTCAAGTTTTGGGCCCCCCAAGTTGGATTTTACAAAGGGTAGGTACTTGGTGGCAGTCAGTCTTTGGACCCTCTAGAACCCTGCCCCCCGCAATACGGGGGTGTAAGTTACGTTACTGCTGAATTTCATGCTCAGAAGGCAGAGTCACTCTTCAAAAATAACACAACAAAAAAAATTACCTTCTTAGGTACCCCCCATATATATATATATATATATATATATATATATATATATATATATATATCCTGGAAGCCCAGTGTCTGAGTGGTCATGTATTGCGCTACCACACCACAGGTCCGAGGTTCAAACCTTGGGCTGGGGAGGGTCTACTCAACTTTTCATCCCTGCAGTGGATCGATAAATGAGCTTGCTTGGAAACTTAACCCCGGAGGATCCTTTTTCAAGTCAATTTCAATTTTAATCTCCAACTATGCTACTTGACTACCTCAACTTCCTCAAGTCGTGTTACAGTAAAATAATTGTTTTAGTCCGAGTTGGCAACACATCTCTCCATTTTCTCATTGGTGGTTTATTCAAAACAGTTGCCTTTAATTCAGGTTTTGTTATTTAATTTGTGTTGACTGAATCTTTATATATATTTCAATGAAAAGATAACTTTGAAATATTTCTCAACATTTATGGATTCTTCAAGGTAAACTAATTTATTTTCTGAATGCTGGAAATATTTTTTATGTTCGAACTTATTTAAAATATGGCAGAGTTATGTATAAAACTTTAATCACTGGTCACTTAAGTTGTTTTAGATTTCATAAAAAATTTAACTGTGGGTGATATACTTTGACGAAGGAGTGCATGTACTTTTTTATATGACCAATCATTTTAAAAATTTATTGTACTTTACTCATATATTTTTATGATAGAACAGATGTTTTGGTCGTTCCGATCATTGAGGTGCTACACTTTAGCCGAGTCCGACTTTCATTGATATTTTTTATTTTGTGACAGTTTTAAAACCATGTATTAGCGCTATTTCTACAAAATTACTCCGAAGAACTATTTCGGTCAGGGAACAAAAAGAATTGATTGAATGATGTGAGAAATTTGATTGCTGGAAAGTATAAATGCTCAAAGTGGGAGAATTCTAGGAGATCCAAAGGAAGGAATTGTATAATAGATAAATTTTAGTGAAGTTTTCGTTTCTAAGGAAGGGATAATTCGTATGATGTGGACAGAAGCATATTAAGATGAGCATAATTTTGTGTGAGTCATTTGAGTATTTATTATGTTGGTCGCTAGATATTGGTTTAGAAGGTTATTAAATGAATTTATCTTAAATGAATAGCATGTAAATATTAGAATACTGTGATTGATTAGTTTTGTGTTTTGTCACAAGGTACGTATGATTGCTAATGTAAATAATAGTATGGCAATTGCTGGAAAAGATGTAATTGTTGACTGATGAAAGCAAGTTCATTGAAATAAAGTGCAGAAGACTTAACTGTGTTAATAGCAATCATGGGTACTTACGTATTATTGCAACCTATTGGTGACATTATAGGAAATGAAGCATGTGATTGCCAATTCAGCACATGACACATGTGAAATTGTTGTGTGTGATAATATGTAAGTACCCAATCATGCATTTAGAGGGATTGAAAAATAATCAAATAAAATTTTTTTGGTACTTGTGTATTATTGCAACAATGCCAAGGCTTAAGATGATTCACCAAGTTGACATCCCCTCCCCCAATTTTGTATGTGCTGTACTCGCTAAATTGGCAACCATATGCTTTGTTTCATATAATATGCCAGTAAGGTCATTCTTGGTGTCATTTTGACTTGATTTTAAGATTTGCTGCCAAGTTATGTACTAAACTAGGATTTTACCAATGATTTTCTTGTAAATTAAAATTTTTAAAGTAAAAATAAAACAAGGCAGATTTAATATAGAAGCTCAGTGACTGAATGATAGTGTCTGAATAATATTAAAAAAAATTAGCTTTTTTGTATGTAAACTTTTTACAACCAGTTACATTTAAATTGTAAATCTAGATTATTTAAAATACATTTTAAAATAATTTCAGCTGTAGTTGTTGTTTTTTTAAATTTTTGTAATGAATCAAATTCTTTAAAGTAATTCAAACTGAATTTGAATGTCAGTATGAATTGTACAATTTAATATAAAATTTATTTTTACTTTTTCAGACCAAAAGTATTGAAATCGAAGATCCCTGTCAAGGTTCCTGTCAAATCAAGAATTCAGTAAGATTTAATGAACTCATTAATTCAGAACAGTATTTTTAAGTTAATAATTTATTTGGTACTTATATTTCATTCTGTCAACCATTTTCTCCAAACAAAAACTAATGAAAAATAGTGTGACTTGACCAACAAATAATGCATTAATTATTCTGAATACCATGAAAAATTTTGTGCTTTTGTTACAGAAGTTTGTTGATTTACCAATGTTCATGGTTGACAGGATAATGCAAAAATATCATTTATTTGTACTTTGAAATATATTTTAAATTTTAGGTTGTCAATTCCAATTACTGAAAGAGAAATCATTGAAAAGGAAGGAAAAGAAAAATCACATACACAATCAACAACTGTGAAGAAAGTAAAATATTTATTTTGTGATTTGTAGAATTTATTATTTATTTTTTATTGTATTCTGCTAAGTATATGCATAAAATCAATCTTTTTACATCTCAGATTTATATTGAAACATATTTTTCTGTCATTTTAGAGAATTTATCCAGTCAAAGTACAACAAACAGTTAATTCAAATAATAAATACAATTGTACATCAAAAGCTGCTAAATGTAGTTCATCAAATTATTATAGAAGGTAATTGTGTGTGTTTTATTATTATTATATATAAATAAATGTACTAATTAAGTGGTTGACCTATAAATTGGGGAAAATTTTAAAGAATTTGCACCAAAGTTTATTTGCATAAATAAATTATTCTTACTCAAATTCCATTATTTTAACAAAAAGAATTAAATTTTAAATAAAATATCTAGCAACATAAAAACTATATTATTCAGGTAAGGGCTAGTCTGTTTTTGAACAAATGGATATACTTTGCCCATTAACATAGTCTTTCTTTCATAAAATTATCCTGTGGCATTGGAAATACTCCACTATGACCTCTTCATTAAGGGTACAAAAAGGCCTCAAATTGAAATCATTTTTAAAATAAGACAGCTTATAAACAAAGTTATTGTGTTCAAGCTTGTACAAGAACAAATCATTTTTAGTATTGGTATATCATGGTATTTAATGATGGTTTAGGGGGAAAAAGTCGGTAGGATAATACCTAAGTACCAAATATATTTATTAGAGATATAAATTAAGAAATTTTACTTAAGAGTTATTTAATAAATTTTTTCACTTTGGGTAACATTTTAATTAAAAAATAAAAATATAAAAATTACTTCAGTTTTTTTTTTTAGTACTAATATTTTAAAGCAGTAATATATCATGTGCTCTATTTATAGATATCTTTTGAAAGTGTAACTGTTCTGCTAACATATATTTATAACAGCTTTTGTACCTTTTTATATATATATAAAACAATTTTAAGACCTTATTGGATACTTTGATTATCTATTCAGCTTTTCCAACTTTTAATAATTAAGGACAACTACATTTGCTTGAATATGTTTGAATACCCTTGAATTTACATATTTTATGAGTAAATATCATTGTTGATTAGTGTTTTTTCTCTGCACTCAAATGCATTTTTTTGTGTACTGTTAGGTTTACTAGAAATGGGGGGGAGGGATATAAGGTTTCATTTCTCTTAAAAAATTGGTGTTTTGTCCTACTATAGAAAATGGGAAATTTACATTTTATGAAACTTGTACTTATTAAATGATGACGTTAAATGGAAATACTTTGTCAAAAAATTGTAAGCCAAGTATTAGATTATGCCTTGGGAACTAGTATGAAGACAATCAAAGGCTCTCCATGAATCAATTGAATTTCAGAGAATTTTGAAGGCCTTCACTAAGTAATGGTATCTTTTGGCTGTAAAAATATATAATTAAAAATTTTTTTTTTTGACGTATTTTAATTTTTTCTCCCATCATTTTTATGCAGAATAGTACCTTTGAATTCTGAAGAAGCCTGTCATTTTCCCAGCTAACAAAATTTCCAATTGGCTAGGGGGGGTTTGAATAACAAAGTTATCTTTAATTTTCATAAAACTTCTCAGTTATTAATTGTGAAGGTTCTAAATATTGGACTTTTTTTTTTCACTGAAGAGCCAAAACATTTTAAACACCTACTCAGTAATGCATTTCACCACCTTTAGCCTGTAAAACAGCTGCAACTCACCTTGGCATAGATGCCACAAGCTCTTGGTAAATTATTGGAGACAGTTTATCCCAAATGTCTAAGCAGCTGGCATGCAATGTCGAGGTATTCCGACATTGAGGTGTGTGATCTCCGAGTTGCCTTTCTATGAAAGCCTAAATGTGATGAAAGGGATTAAGATCCAACAATTTAGGGGATTGGAACATTGAATGGAATTCTTTGTTATGCTCCTTGAACTACTCCAACATAAAAACATAAATCGAGCCTTGTGACATAGAGTTTTTCCTGGTGGAAGATTTCATTTCCAGTTGGGAATACAGACATTCTGTAAGGGTGTAACTGATCTACAGCTTTGTTCAGATAATCTGCAGCTTTCATGATTTATTCTACCTCAGCTAAGGGTTCCAAAACTGCCCATGAAAATGTTCTTCAAAGTATACTGCTGCTATCAGTCTTTGTATGATGTGCTGTAGGGGAGAAGCAACTGTTCACATGAAAGACAGCACACCCTGATTTGATTATGAATGTGACAAATGAGAAATCAGGATTCATACAACCAGGCAACTCTCTTTCACTTATTTATGGTTAAGTCTCGATGTTCCCAATCGAACTGTAGGCATAGTTGACAATGATGCTTGGTCAACAGAGGAACCTGAGTAGGAAGTCTGTTGTGTAGTCCCATATCAAAACAGTGTCCGCTGAACTGTGTGTTTCAAAACTGCATTGTATTGTATTTTGTAACTTGGATTTACACATTGTATTGGTCTGTCAACTTAGTCATTGCCTGCCATCTATTTTGTTTTCCCTAGTTGGACAGTCTCTGACGTCCTTTTTTTTTTGATGATACGTGGATGTCCAACAGCTTGGTGTCTACTGCTGGTTTCTTTGTCATTTACCCACTTTACATAAATACTAACAATGAGAAATCATGAACAATATTCATCTGTCATACAGATTCGGAAATACTCATTTACTATTCTGAGTCTTCAGGCCATTACAATCTGTCCTATATCAAATTCACTTAGATCAGCAGCCTTTCCCACCACTCGTAAAATTTTATCTTACATTAAATGAATTTTTTAAAGAAAATAAAGCTGTAAAGAACTTATATAAATGAGAAAAGGAAAGCAAGAATTTAAGAAAAATATTTTGTTATAAGAGATTAACAAAGTCATTAATTAACTAAAAAGATGATTATGAAGGGTGTCATATTAAGATCTTATAAAGGAAAGTTGGATATACTCCAATTTTTTTTCATGATTATTATGATCTTATTAAGAACAGCTTTCATGTATAAAAAATATGCTTTTACTTTGTTTTATTGAGAAAACATACTATATTTTAAAGTATAGTAGTACAAATATATATATGTGTTTTCCTTTCTTATGAAAAATCATCCTGTTTTGTAAATTTAAATAATAATTTAAAATATAAAGATTCTTTGCCTACATGATTAAATTTTTCTATTTTAAACATATTTTTTGTCATATCTTGTTACAACTTCATTTTTAAGATATACAAAATAATCCATGCATTTTAAAAGGAATTTATTTTTTCTTTCTTAGGTCTGAAATAAAAACTGAGTTTAAAAACCCGTGGTTCCAGTTGAGAAAAAGGAGAGTAAACAATTTCGTAGCACAACATTTAAAACTAAAACTTATGATTTATCAAAAGCACCCAATAAAGAAACAAAGAAGAAAAATGATTTATCAGTCAAAAATGAAAATAAAAGAGAAGTCAAGCAAAACAGATCTAATCTAACAAAAAAGAAAATTACCCAATCTGATTTGCAGAAGAATGATTTTCCTATGTCTGAAAGTGAAAAACAATTGAAAAATACAAATCATATATCTCAACGTATGTATAATATTAAGGTTGATTCAGTATAATGTTAAAAAATAAATCCTAAAATTAGAATATTTTTTCATATAGGAAAATGGTCGTATATTAGTATTATATTCTGACTTTGCTATTCTATAGAAAGTAGTAAATTTTTTCTAAATGTGTTCCATATTTCATCTCTTGTACTATAAAACTAAATTAGCTTTCATATTGCATGTGAAATTGAACAATTGCTTGTTTCTGGAAATGTTTCAAAAGTTTTAAAATATCAGGATTATAAATAGACAAATGAATTTCTACATTGTGAATTTTTATGAATATCAAAACATTTTTATTTCTGAAAATGTGGTGTTCCAAATTTAGTTCAAGCTTTTTTACGTTTGAAGAAGACAGCCTTAAACATGTTATTTTTAAATATCTTTAAAAAACTGTATCAAGTGAAGAATAAAATTATATGAACTTCAATTTTTGGAAAACTAACCCAAACAATTTTCATATTTTATTTTCTTACCTTTTGTTTATTAATTAATCAATATTTGTTGTCAATGCTAAAGATAAATAACACAATTTTTGAATTCAATTTTTATGTATTTTACATTTTCTTAGAATTCTGAAAATATTTGACAATCTTTTATAAAGAATTAGTGTTACTAACTAATTATTAGATCAATTGTTTTTTAAAAATTATTAAAAAATATCCCATTTCTCAATCCATTAATGTAAGCAATTATTGATGAGCATGGATTTGCATTTCTTTCATAATTTCATAGTGTTAGTATAGGTCAGTGTGTAAGTTAGGCAATAAAATATTTTAGATATAATTTTGATGAGAAATTTTGTTAAGATGAAAGGGGTAAATACTATTAAATTCCCTTTCAACGTAAGGAATTTATTATTTTAACAAATTATTATTAGAATTTGAGTAATAAAATATGATTTATTTTACTATTTATTTATTATTATCTTTAGTGTAATTATATTATTACAAGTAAATATAAGTCAAATAATAAAAGTATTTAAATCTATTTTTAAAGGATTTTTAAGCTTTTATCTTGAGGTATACAGTATAGGGGATGATATAATTATATCTTAAAGATTATAGAACTATTTTAAATACTAATCTATATAAAGATTGTAAACAAAATTATTGCAGAGTTGCCATTTAGTTTGATTTAATTAATCATAATTTATGCCTATTTTAAATAATGCATTTATATACAACTTAATACATTTATTACTGTCAATATTCAATTAGAGAACAAATTTTTAATTTTTCATTGAAAATATTAGAATTTTGTGTTCTCTTAAATTTAGATAAAATTTTACTTTTAGTAAGCCTTAAATACCTGCCTTCCTATTGCTCTGCATAAGATATTTATCATGTCAACAAAGAGTGCAGTAGACTTTCAATGCACATTTTGCAGATACTTTCAATATCTATGTGCTGTAAGAGCTTACACTCAAGAAATTTTCTGTACAGTATTTATTATAATTAATGTTTTGTAGTTTGTATTTTAAATGTTAGTTTCTCTAGATTACAATTATTTCTAAATATATATTTCTCTGATATCTGATGTATAATAATTTTCTAGACATGAGAATTTCAAAAACTTCACTTATATTATTTTATGTTTTGTATTAGTGTAATAGCTCAAGTATGCTAATTTCAATGATTCCCTACTTTTACAACAATAGAAGCTATTCTTATCATTAAGTGCTTTGATTTCTTTTGCCTGCTAATAATCAGGTGGTATAAAGGTTTGATAGCTGTGAAAAAAAAATAAAAATTTTATTGATGCTACTAAATGAAATACATTATTATATTATCCATGATTCTGAAGTTACATTTGCAAATTGAAGCAATTTTGATTTTCATTACCTAATTTATTCCACTGAAAAATTTGTTTTAGATTTGAAAAGGCAGATTTTTGCTATGACTCATTGAATTAAATTTATTATTTTAATTGAAAACCATTATTTCCTAAATTTTTTCACTTGTGTCTTTGATTTTGTTTCCCTTTATTCTTATGTTTTATGTTATGAAATAAGAATTATTTTTAAATTGATTTATATCAATTTAAAATGTCTAATTTTAAAGAGTTCTAAAGATAATCTGTACTTCAATATTTATCCAGACATTTTTTAAAAAAAACTATTTTCTTTAATTTTACTTATTTAAGTTTTCTTTATAAATTGTTTTGTTTTAAATGAATGTACTTGGTCATTTGTTTTACATTGTTCACACAAAGTTTAATGGATAATTGGACATTATATGTTGAATACTATCTATAAGATTTCATTGATTCAACCATTCTAGCATTTTGTTCTTTTTTTTTAAAATGATTATCCTTACTTTATTACAATTAGTACTAATTCATTCTGATTATATAATTTATTCCATTACAAAGTTAAGATTTAATTTTATTACCTAAAGCATACACAACATTCTTTATTTTGAATAGTTTCTTATATTTATTATTAACTTTTCTATAAATCTTTTAAGGAAGATAACATGCTTTATGTGATCTTTGCTTGTGTTCTGTGATGTAATGGCATTGAGTTTTAATTTTAGACTGCCATATGAAAGTGTGGGCTTTTGCTTATTATTTCCAGCTTGACTTTAAAGTTGGTCTATAAGTTAGGTGAAGTGCATCTAAAGTAAATTATCATATTTAATTCAGATTTCTTCCTCATAATTCTAGATTATGAAATTCAATGCCTATAACCCTAATTCCCCTCTCTCTTTTATACAAATGCTGGATATATAATTGCAGTATTTTTTAAATCAAAATTTTAAATTTTGAAACTGAAATATTTCTTAAGCAGAAATAAATTCACTTTTTATCCTTTAATTGTGCTTTATTTTAAAGCAATATTTATCTGAAATTGTTTTGTGTGGTAAATAAATTAAGAAATATTCTCTTAACAGTATTTTGTATTTCTGCTATCTTAGATATATGATATTATTCGCAAATACAAATTTTAAATGTTTTATTATGTAATTTTTATTCAACAGCAAAATTATCTGATGTAATTTAATGTAGCACTATCAATAATTAATAGTATATTAAAAGGAAAATTTTGAAAAAATTTTTAGACTTTAAATTTTTTTTATTTTCTCTTATTTTTCCCAAATTTTTATTATTTGAAAGTCAAATCTGATACATCTTAATGTTTTTTTTTTGAACATTGTAATTCCTTCAGATTTATATAATTTAGAGATGGGTGTTGTTTTACAGTATTTAAAATCTTACAACTTTAAATGGATTTTTTTGTGATATGTCTTTTGAAATAAGATTAATTAGCCATTCTTGAGACATGAGCTTTTGTAAAAAATTCATTATTGCACTTTTATGTTGGGCTTTTTTTATTTTGAGTAAAAACTAAATGATATTTGGGAGAGAGGGGGTCCAGCAAAATGGTATTTTTAGTATGATTCTATATATTTGTGTCATAATTTTTTCTCCTTATATTCTGATTCTTTGAAACATGCTACAAACTATAATGTAGTACATAATTTTTATCATCTTCATCTTGATTACAAATTGAAAATTGTGTTATGTATTTTGCCGGAGTATTCCGCTTAAATTAAAACTGAAGATATAGTCATATGTAAAATCTAGTATAAGATATTCTTTTTAATCAATCAAGGCAAAAACACATTATTATGGTAATGATGTAATTTGAATTACTATGAAAGAAAATATTGGTTTCTTTCATAGTAATTCAAATTACATCACTACATTTGTTACACTATACTTTACAATTAATTTTTATTATGATTTTTTTAGAGAACATAATATTTGAAGCAGATGAACGTTTCAGACATCATATTTTAAGTGGGAAAGAACTAACTCCCAGCATGCTGAATTCTTGGTCTAGTAAAAAACAATCATCTACAGTAAGTAGCATACAATTTTACACTATAGCTCTGCGATTTAAAATTGTAGTTTTAGTATAAAATTTTATTTTGAAGAGATTGTTTATTCAATGTGTGAAAATGTCCCCCCCCCTAGGGTGACCTTCTCTTTGATTATTTGCGTGAGCTAGAGGTGTATGATTTTCAAAAGGAACAGACATATTTATTTTCTTCTTTTTGTTTCTTTTCTTTATTAAGAACTATAACTTAAACTTTTAACAGATTAGATAATGATTATATATGTGAGAATCTACGATGAACAAACACACAATACAAGTAATATCGAAATAACCTTACTCGGACCACTATCAATATCTAACCCACCCAATCTCAATTTCAATAATAATGCAAGTCCTAATATTAAATATTCAATCCTACCTTAATCCAATCGTAGTTCGATTCTAGAGGTAGAAGCGTCTTTCGGAGTGCAATGGTATGCACCTTGACCTAATGGCTTTATCTTCGGAATAACCTCCGTTGGCCATCCTTTCACAATTGTATCAATCTCTAACATAACATTCCCCAAATTGCCATCTCACTTACTGAAACTTCTGTTATTTAAAAGCTATCTGATTTGCATTTGAGCTTCATGTTTCACTTCTTGGGTTTTGGTTGGAAAAGAGTTGCCATTAAACCTGGACCCCCAAAAGTACCCAAAGGACATGTTAAAGAAAAGACACATGAGCCTGTCATGAATGTTTGAGGCAATATTTGCTTTCCTAGATTCAATTTCTTTAAAGACAATTTGGTTAGTATACATTAAATTAAAGTCAAACATGCTGCTCAATTATATGTCTTAATGTAAAGATATTCATCACATCCATTATTAGTTTTGTAGATGTACTGATGTTAATCAAAATCTAAAATTAGTTATCTACTTTAGGATTAAGACTATTGAAATTTTAATTATGTTATTTCTGTAAGTTGCTTAAGTAACCTACTTGTTTTATCTCATGTAATTTAGCAACTTTGCAGTATCATTACTAGTGGCCTGCTTTGTGTTGCTTGTTACATGTTATATCAAGCAATTTGTCTCTGTTCTATAATTAAATGTTTAACTGTTTAACCAAAATAAATTGTAATAGCTGATAGGCCCAAATTTTGTTTCCAATCACATTTAAATTTAGTAATTTAATTATAGAGTGTTTTAAAATTAACATTCACAGAACAAGGTAGACCTGATGGGATCTTCATGGCTAATGTTGACATTTTGCAATCAACAAATCAATGTTCAAAACTCTTCTCAGGGAAAATGGAGAAATGGGAAAGAAATGATGTAGTAGTGATGTTTACTGTATGGTCAGTTATGGAAACGTGGCAAATTGCTGTGCATCAAAATGTTTGAAAAACTGGACTCTATTTTTAAATTGAAATCTAACTTTAACAAAATGCTATTGTGATGAATTCTATCTAATGAAAATGGAATGCAATAAAACAGTAATACAATACATAATTAAGATTGATTGATCGAGACAAGCATAACTATGTTGAAAAAAGCAACAACAACAAAAAGAGAACTTTTCTTTCATAACTGAAAGATTTATAGATGAAGAAGCTTCATTATTGCAATCTGAGCAAAGTGCATCTGCATTTTTTGTTTCTAATTATTCGAAATTCAACCAAAAAGAAAAAAAAAGGCATTTAAATCATTGAGAAATGAAAATAAAATAAAAGATCAAAGTAGAAGTGGAATAAAACTAAAATAACTTATACTTTTGTCTTAAAAAAAGACATTCTGTGTGTGAGGTCCAATCTAACACCAGAAAAAAATGATGGTGTATCATGAAGCAGAGGCACATCAGACTACAGTGTATGTAACATTGAAATAAGGCAGTGTATGTAACATTGAAATAAGGAAAGTAGTGTTAGCTGAAGAACAATGTATTTGGGTGAAACAACAGGGTTGCATCTGCTCCTATGACCTGTAATCTAGTTTATTTGGGTAGTTTTAATGAATTGAATGTGGATGAAGTTATTCACCTTGGAAACAATCGAGAGTTACCTGTTAAAGGAAGGGGAAATGTAAAAATTCAAAAGCTTATTCATGGAAAAGATTAGAAAAAGAAATGCACAATGTTCTTTATGTACCAGACCCAGAAAAAAAATTCTTCCCATCAAAGGTATGAAATTAATAAAGATGAAAGATCCTGCTGATACTTACAATTGTGAAGGCAAGTTAATTGGTTCAACAACATGTTCTGTAAATGATTTATATCACATGTTATTTAAAACTGTTACTTTCTGTGAGGCAAACATATTACACAAAGGTAGTATGAAAATATGGTAGGAAGGAACTAGGCATATAAATTTGAAAGCTCTTTGTGAACTGAGTAGCTGAGGCATCATCAAAAAATTTGATTCATCAGGAAAAGGGAAATTCTTCTGTGAAAGGTGACCAGTGTGGTACACAACATAAATGTTCTTTTAATCCTAAAGAATACAAGGCTAGTAAACTTGCAGAATTAATATACAGAGATCTTTGTGATCCCATGCTCACCCAGTGAGGAAGAAGAGCCTATTATTCAGTCTTGATGAAAGTCAATTACAGTTATAGAGTAGTTTTTTTTTTTAAACACAAAAGCAATGTTTTGGAACCATTCAGGAACTTTTTTCAACTATGTAAATATAAGTTTGATCAAGTTAACACTCAATTTGGATAATTTATCTGATACATTAATTCACACTTTAGTGAATTTAAAAACAAAAAGAGTATTCAGTTGCAAATAAAACAGCTCCTTATATTCCAAAATAAAATATCTGAAAGAGATGGGCATAATTAGGGAAAGTGAATCCATGAAGTATCCAAAAGAACTTCCTTTGTACTTATGGGCAGAGGCAGTCAGTAAAGTTTATATTTTGAATAGAACTCCTACAATCCAAGCTCTACATCTTATCACTTATGGAACAGAAAATCTGCTTGGCTCAGTCATTTAAAAATTGGTTCTGAAGCTTACATGTGCTTGATATCCAGCAGAAGAAATAAATATTAAACAATAGAAAAATTATTTTTGTTGGAATGAATCTAAAAATGATCTGTTTGTTTCTTTCTCTATATCTATTAAAACATCATAAAATGTAGTTTTTCATGAAGGAAGCATACTAACTCAGGAGAATAATCACCAATGTTAATATTCCTGATTTTTAATTAATATTATATGTGTGTGATGATGTAATTATTGCAGTGATTCCATTGTTGAGCAACGAAGTAATTTACTCTTTGATCCATCTAGTTCTAATGAAAATGATGATCAGTGGCACACACAAGGGGGGTGTCCTGGTTTTCCGATTGATTATAAACCTATGTATACAGTACGTAAAATTTAATTAAGTATTGGTTATTAATAATTAATTTTATTAATTAATTCTAATTATTCATTCAATGATTAACTTTTTACTGTTTTTTGTTCCCTAAAATTGACAAAATCAAAAGAATATGTTGGGCGGCGAATTGGAGCATGGTACGAGAATATTGGACTTTCAACCCTGGACTCCCGAAAAATTCCTGTGTGCACTACTGATGATGATCATTATAGCCTTTTGCCCCAGACTTACATTAAAAGTTCCAGCCCATTAGGAAGTGAATATGACAGATACTGTCACATCCAAAGCATGAAAAGGCAATGAACAGCCCTCAAGCTGAGTACTAGAAAGAATTAAATTATCTTTAAACAACATGGGATCTTGTACCCTTACCAGAAAGAGGCTATGCTCCAGCTATGTGCCAAAGGTTTTTCTCAAGTAGAGGGAGAAGATCATGAAGAAATATTTTCTCAGTATCAAGGGCTGATATTGGAACGATATTAGTCATTGCTGCTTAAAGGAAGTGGAAAGTTATGCAAATTGACATTGAAATGGCTTTCTTAATGGTGAATTGAATAATGTCACATTTGCATTATGTTAAAAACTTAAAATGTCAGCTAAAAATATCATTAAGTTGTTTGAAATAGGCATCTAGTTGGGAATAAGACATTCTCTGAATTCTTAACAAGTACTAATTTTAAGCTAATTTCTGCTAATTCATGTACCTTCAACAGAACTTTTCAAATTGAGAAAGTACTTTTAATTTTATATGCAGATGATTCTTTGTTATTTTGTGAAGAAAAGAAGATATTAATTAATTGAAATTTTTTGATCTAAAAATAAAATTGGGAATTTTTTTAGGTAGAAATTGATTATAAAACAGAGGTTCAATGTTCTTGCATTCAGAAGGGTATATAAAACATATTTTTAATAAATTTTACTTAGAGGTTGTTAGCTCAAACATATGATACTTGTATATTCCTGGATCAATACTGTCTTCAGAATCTAACCCATTATTGGTAGGAAAAACTATTCCTTTCAGGAAAGCCATTGAATCCCTAATGTTTTTTGCCCACTACACATCCAGATATAGCTTTTGCTGTTATTGTTATCTGTAGATTTCAAAC
The DNA here is from genome assembly GCA_019973955.1 of Trichonephila inaurata madagascariensis. NCBI lineage: Eukaryota > Metazoa > Arthropoda > Arachnida > Araneae > Nephilidae > Trichonephila > Trichonephila inaurata. Next base: position 239,856 of record BMAV01007181.1, read on the forward strand.
AAATCCAGATCTAATATATTGGAATGCTGTAAAATGTATTTTTAGATACTTGAAAGGTTTGCAGCATATGGAAATACAACACTGTTCAGTATTGATCATACAAGTCATCTTGTTTGATCTGAGAAACAGTTACCTGATATTTTTTCAAATGTACTTCCCTAAGCAAGATTTGAAAATTTAAGAGAACTGTTTTGCATAAAATGAAATATGTGATTAATTGTTTGACTTGCCAAATTTTGATTAACTTACATTGCAACTTTTCAATGAGATAATCTAAATTTTTTTATGCTATAATTTAAAATTAGTTTTTCGCTTAATTTTTCTGTTAGTGATGTTAATTTTATATTGCATTTTATGTACTCAATACCAAGCATATATATATTTAATCTAATATGTAAATTTAAGTGACAGTACAACTGGAGGGAATATTGAAATTATTATTTTATCATTTCTGTAAGGTGCTTTGGCATTCCAGTTATTTTATCTCATTGTGATCTGACAACTTTGTAGAATTCACAAGTGAAAGTGTTCCTAGTTTATGTTGTTTGTCTTATGTTATACCACATGATTTGTCTCGCTGTTATATTTAAGGATTTAATCAAAATAGTTAAGTTTCTCAGTTACTGTTTTATTAAAACAAATATTGAATAAATATTTCCTTTTTGAACTTTTTACATTAAATAGTAATTGTTTTATTGGAATAAATGTTATCCTTTTTGAGCTTTTTAGATTAATTATTGTTAAATTAGTCCTTTTTTTAAAAATCTGATCTTGAGCAAAAAAATGTTATTCAAAAATTAATTCAATATAAGAGAAGGATGCGCACGTATAGAGTTTTTGATCTGAATGGAGCAGATACAAAATGTTAATATGATCATTTTATAGAAACCCAATTTTTCTCTTTCAGAATTCGTGTTTTCAAAAACCTGGATAAAGTTCTGTATTAAATGAAAAATTTTTTAATGAATTAATTAGACTTGGCATTTAGCAGAATTGATTTTATTTTTTCATTATTAAATAATTTACTCTAAGTGTTTTTATATTAGTACTTTTTAAATTCTTTTTAAACTGAAATTTATTTATTTTTTTTGTATATGTGGATTAATAAGTCGAGTGATTTTAGAATAGAATGTTCAAAGTGTTATGTTTTACAACAAAATAAATATTTTTTAGTATGAAAGGCCTTCTTTGTATAAAAAATTTAAAGCTCCAGCAAATGCAATTCAAGAAGTTTTAAAATCCATTGAAAACAAAAATTTTGCAGCAGAAGGTAAATTATATGCTATATTATTTTTCAAAATCATGTTAATTAGAATATTATTTATTCCTGTTCCTCTATTGTAATATGTATATTATATTTTTAAATTTATATGTAGGTCGAGTTACTGAATTGAAGAAAGTAGGTTATTCATCACCTTTAAAAGTAAGCATTTGTTTTCTTTTTCAATTTTTACTATTAGCTCACACTCTCCCTATATATATTTATTTATATATATCTTGTTCAAATTTTCAATCATTAATAAAATAATTTGATTCATCCACTCAAGTTCAAATACATTTTTTTAAAACTCGTAGTGGATGACAGGTGATGTTAATATAATTTTTTAAAATAATAAGTCATCAATTAATTATACAAACAAAAATAATAGTCCAACACCATATACAGAAAGGAAAATGGAAAATTACAAAGAAAATCGCTTTCTTTTTTTTCCACTTTATTGTGATAAATATGTATATACATATTTATATTAGTTGTAATTATTTAATAAAAAGTAACTAAAATAAAATTTTTCTTTGCTGACCTAAGTAGGAATTGACTTAATTTTTTTTATATTACTTATTAAGGATAAATATTATACAATTTATTCTTTGTTCTAAGCTTTATTTAGATTCCATAAAATATTTTTAGTTTCTTGTCTACTGAATATTATAATGGTGTTATTTCTCAGTTTTAGTTTCTATTTTTGAAATTTTAAAACAAGTTTTTTTTAGTTGTAAAATATTGCAGTTTTGATTAATACCGATTTATAGGCTTGTCACATTTGATGATAGATTTTCTTTCCTTTCTTATTTCTGTGATGAAAGTTTTGAATTATCTTTTTTACATAAATGTCAAAAGCCTGACTGAATGCTTAAATTTTATTAAACATTTATCATCATCATATACATTAAAAGATATCTGTAGCTTTCAGTAATTGAACTTTTTTTTAAAACAAAAGGGGAGGGGGTTAAAATAATGAGATCTGATTTTTATACCCAGCATGTAGATTGAAAAATTTCATGAATAACAAATATATAATGCTTGTACACTAATGAATTTCAAATATTTTAAAAAATTTCTGTATTTGGAAACATGTTAATTAATTTAAAAATAAGGTGGAAAAGTTTGGTTTAAAGGTATAATTGCTTTTGAAATAGGAACTGAAAAGGAGGAGGAATTTAGTAAATTCAGATATGTGGCTATAGTAGCCTAGTGTTATAAGCACAAACTCATGGCCAGTATTGTTAAGTTGCTGGTTTGATTCCTGATGCCACTGAAGACTTGCTGTACGTATATAGGTGCTGATGCACATTAAATCTGTTATGGCTCAAAAATCTGATGTTGGTGTGGTGTGGAAGTTTAAAGAGTTAAATGTCAGCTCAGGTGTCATTTTAATCATTTGAATAGTTCAAAATTATGAGGTTCGTCACACCAATAGTCCTCACTTTGCTTTAGAGTATTATGTTTATAAACACTCACTTAAATTGAGATATCCACTGCATGAATAACTAGTAGCATTGGAAATGAATTATATATATATATAAATATTTTTTGAATAGTTACCAGGAAAAGTATGGTTTAATAGTTATAATTCATATTCATAATTTTTGTAGCTACGGAATTCTTTGTATGAACAAAGTGCATTTGTTGGTGATCCTTTTCAAGAAGCTTTTAAAAATCTTGCAGAATTGCGACTCAAACAGAAACTTAAGGATAAAAAGAAAGTTACTTTTAATCTTTCTGCATCAGGTAAATTACACATGTATTATCATTAATTTAATTTTTAACATATTTTCGAATTTTTAAATAAGGAAAAATATGTGAAATGTGTTTAATGTCTAATTATTTGTACATATTTACTATATTTAAAGTTTAGAAATATTATGAATAAAGGATAAATTTATGTATCTTAAATTCATTGTATATGATGAAAATATGGTTATATTATAGAGAAAAAATAAAGTAAACCTTGTAGGATTTTTTTGAATCAGGGTTTGCTTCTTTAGTTTTTGTAGCAATACCAAATCATAGTATATAAAATAATTACCTCTTATGTGTCACAAAACACAAGACAAGAATTATTGAAAGCAAAATCAATTTAATAAAATTTAATGGTTAATGGATTTAAATGGTCCAATTATTATGGCTAAATTAACAGTAAATTAATATGTATTTTAAACTATAAATGTATATTATTATTCAATGTATAATATACATAGCTTATTTAGATAGACCAATCTTGTATTATGTAGTTCATATTCTATCTGTTTGGAAGGAAATAATTTGAAGAGGTTGTTAAGTATTAAATTCTGTTTAATTTTGCAAGCTGAATTGGAAAGGGGGATAGGAAAAGGTGCAGAAATACCTGACAACTAGTTTTTACTCAACATTTAAATAATATTTTGAAAACACAATGACTTAATTTTGCAACTTTTTTGTTTGTTTAGATCCACTGTCTGAAACTGAGAATGAAGGCGAAAATCATAAGACAGGAAATAATAAGGTAATTTTTAATTTTTAACATGCTTTTATAAGTTTCCCTTGTATGTAACAGAATCTTTGAACTTGATTTTTACCCACTTTAAAAGGTCAGATTCATTAATTTTGCACACTTGTCAAGGACCGATGACAAAACAATAATTTCATATAATTTTGTTTCATTGTCCTGATTAGGATTCTCAGGAATAAGGATTTCGATATTTGACGACTAATTCATTATATCGTTTCCAGATTTGGCGACTAATTCCAGATCCCATTTCCAGATTTGGTGACTAAAAGATTAAGGTGCAACCCTATAAAAGCGAAAAAGTTTGCATCAGCAATTTTTTACCGTAATATAAACAATATTGTCTGGGTTTTTTGAAATGGAAATAAAAAAAAGACTCATGCATGTAAAAAAAATTCTGTTCTAATCCAGTATTTTTCAAACTGTAGGGTGGGCCCCCTGGGGGGACATGATAACACTATGTGGGAGGTGCGAGCATATAGAAAAGTCCAAAATAAAAGGTTTAAAATAATTATTAATTTACCGAAAGGAAGCAAAATAAAATACATTCTAACATGATAATAAATAAAGTATATATTCACACTGATATAAGATACTTATAAATGTATCAGTGAGACAAAAAGTATTTAATAATTGATTTATCAATACTAAATTAATAACAAGTTTAGTAATGGGCTTGTCATATACAAGCTTGTCATATACAAAATATAATACATATATGATAATATGTTCAGTTTTTATTGTTAAAGTTGCATTGTTGCTTTAGGGTTGAAGTGCATTATTACTGCATTCAATACATTGTTGTTGTAATGGGGCGATGACAATTGGGTCTCAACTATAGAAAGTTTGAGAAGCACTGCTCTAACCACTAAATTCATAATTAAAGTCTGTTTTCTAAATTCTCTTGATGAATCTGTGGAATGAAATATTTATTGCTTAATTTTACCAAAGTAGCTGAGAATTGATTCAGAAGTCACTGGATTATTCTCATAACTCTTTGATTCAAAAAGTGTACTTTTGTGTCTAATACTGATGCAAGTTTCAAAGAGAATATTGAGCTCTTTTTAGTGAAAAATATCATTGACTTTACACCTGCTTTCGCATAAAATATTTCAAACTGAGCTTTTCCAGATTTCCTTCATTTGACTGATCCTACATTTTGCAGACCAGGCCATGTTGACGCACTGATAGAATGCCAATGGGTATTCCAGATTCTAAAAAATGACACATTTAAGATTAATTCATCAATGAATAAATGATAGTTTAAAAAACTAAAAATGCATGCTTTTGCTGTAGATTGAACTAAATAAATGAAAAATGAATTATAGTTTAAAAAACTAAAAACACACTTTTAGTTTAATTGAACTAAAAAGTAAAAAAATAATTCTTAATATAAGAATAAAATGATTAGCAAGAAAATTAATGTCATTGTGGTAAAAGCGTGGGGTGCTTTGTACTATCTTTTTACACTAACTCAGCATTTTAGGAATAGAATTAGTAAGAAATTATTACAATTGATATAGAGCATCCCACGCTTTTACCCCATTGACATTTATTTTCTGGTTAGACATTTATTTTCTAGTTAATCATTTTATTCTTATATTAAGAATTATTTTTTCACTTTTTAGTTCGATTAAACATGAAAGTGTGTTTTTTAGTTTTTCAAAACTATAATTAATTGCTTTATTTTGTAAAATTTAAAGTAGTACCTTTAAACAATTAAGTTACTTTAGATCTATAAAATTTATAATTTAACTTAAATTTTAAAAAATATTTTTCTATCATTATTTAAGATAACACTATATGTCGTGTCTCGAAACTCAGTGTCAAGTAGGCACTGGATGAAAGATGGGTTATATCAGTTCTAGGAAAATAAAAATAAACATTCCATATAATTTGATTAAGTGATGATTAGCATATTCTTGAAAATGTGGGAACTGGTTAGGTAATTAGGTTCTGTGACCACAAATTTTATAATGATTTTTTCACTATTTGTCATCTTACATAGCCACAATCACATTTAGTATAGTTTGTTTGAGTCAGGGTTTGAGAAAATGACGTCAACTAACTTTAATTCTCCATAAAAAGAAAAATATTTGATACAACCTTAAAAAGTTTCTTGAAAGATGACTCATTTAGTTAAGATTCCAAAATGGTACAACACTTGTTCTTCTATGTGCATAACAATCATAGAGAATTTTTTTTAATTTGCAGAACATCTTCATTTTAAAAACACTTCTGTTGATACCTTTTATCACATCATTAGGTATTATGACCAAAAATTCCACAAGTTCACTGTGATTCGCTATTAATCACAATCACAAATGGATCAAATATCTTTACTGGTCTAGTTAAAATTAACATCATTTAAGCAGGTTTGGAAAAATAATGTCATTTATATTAGACTCTCCAAAAAAAGGAAAATATTATATACTTCCCTAGGCAAGTTATTTCAAAAGATGGCTCATTTAGTTAAGATTTCAAAATGGTATAAAACTTGCTACTTTTCTCTCTAACTGTTATAAACAGTTTTCTTTTCTTTCTACAAAATAACTTAATTTTAAAAATCAGTCTTAAGTATGTGCTTTAAAAACTTATTGTTTAATTCACATAAAGCAGTAAATTAAAAAATAAAGCAGAAAACATTTTTTGTAATGCTTTACTGAATTGAGTGCTCAAATTGTTTGCCTTCAACACAAATACAGGCTCTACCTTTTTTAAAAGTAAGCTCTTGATGAATCTTGAGTAACTAGCTAAATTCATTTCTTCCACTGCTTCAGTAATCTCTTGGCACAGTTCAGTTACACTTTCTGATTGGTTTAAAAGAAGTTAGAAGGCAAACACTCTTTGAACATTTAATTTATTAAAGTATTGCAAAAATGTTTTCCATTTTATTTTAAAATTAATTGCTTAGTTTGAGTTACACACTCTAGATTTGAGTATTCTAAAATCAAATCATTTTGTATAATTAAATTTTGTAAATAAAAATAATTGTTATGGATAGAAAGGAAGCAAGTCCGGTGCCGTTTTGGAGTCTTAATTGAATGGACCATCTTTTGAGAAACTTTCCTGGGTTTGTATGCAATACTTGATTCATCCGAATCTAAGCCACCATTGATTCTAAGCTGCACAAAAAATTCTTAATACATTTTGTGAAAAAATAAAAATTAGTGTAAAATTATTTATCAGTAGTGGATATTTATGAAAGTAGAAAAAAAATTAATTAAAATTGAGAGCTAATAAGTGAATAATTAATTTATTTTATCAGTATTAAAAACTTTTCGGTTCATACATGAACCTGTAATTGCTCTCACAGTCAGTATCATGTTCAATTTCCCCATCCAAAAAATACTTCCACTTTGATTCTAAGCCACACCCAATTTTCAGTAACATTGGAAAAAGTTCAGCTTAGATTTGAATAAATACAGTACTTTTCTTTCTTTTTTTTTCGAGAGTCAGTTAGGGCACATCTTTTTCTCAAACTACATTGAATTTAACTAAAAAGTCTTTTGGCTGACTTGTGACTGTGATTAATAGCATGGTTATGTAAGATAACAGTAAAAAAAATCTGTAAAACTATGAAATTTGTGGTTACAGTACCCAATGATCGGATGGAGGGTGCCAATTTTCCACATTTTATGCCAGTCATCACTTAATCAAATATTATGGAATTTTTAAAAAATTTTTCCAAAACTGATGATTTCCCCTTTTACCTCATACCTGCAGTTTTGAGACACCCTGTATACTAGGATGTATCCTATATGCTTTGCTTCTCCCTCATCAGCTATGTATTTGTCATATTGTTGGAATTGCAAAACATTCTTGTGAAACACTGGAACATTGGTTAGCTCTGTCACCATTTTAGGGATTTAATCCTTAGCTTTGAGTTGGCCGATCTAATTTCTGAATATCCATTTCAGAAAACCAATTTTGAACAAACTGGGCAATATGAACAGGAATATGATCCTGTTGAAGCAAGTATGTACCTGCTCGTAATTGTTACTGCAATGTAGGCAGCGTGTAGCTGTTCAAAATGTCACAATAAACTTTAATCTTGAATTTTCCTTTACAAAAGGAACCAAAGGCAATGGCCAAAATCATGAAAAACGCTCAATAATATTACTCCTTCCCAATTTAACATGCCACAGAATACAGTCAATTTAAAATTGCTCACCAGATAATCTCCACCCTCAGACACTTTACCCTGATTCATTGCTCCATAACACTTGAAGCAATCGCTGAAGCTTTCAATATTGTTGATGTTTGTACTACGTATTGTGTGTATGCAACTGTAGGCATTGGTAGCGATAATGTTTGATTTATAAATAGCAACTCTGCCATGAAAATCATAAGTTTTTTAAGTTTGCAATAACCGTCATACTGATGTTGCATCTAGATGCATTTTAGAATTCCTACTGAAATTTTGGTTTTAATAACTCTTCAGGACTCAATGGTCTATTGAATAAAAAGAAGCTCTGCTAGTTTGTGGTTGCACAGTAATTGGCTCTGTATATTTCCATTTCATGGTAACATCACATACATTAGAAGGAGCACTTCTAGCATTCGGAAATTTCATATATATACTTACCACAGGAGTGAGAACTAATCACTTCACTATCCACATTCAAAATAATTTAGTTCCTTTCATTTTATATTTTTTAGTTTTGAAATAATAATTGTAAGCATGTCAGACATTTTTATATAATCTAGGGTGCTAAAAGTGTTTAACATCATGGACGAAATCCACTATTGTAAAGAGTGTCTAAATACTTTTGGTCATATAGATTATATTTGATGCTTGGTTTGTATTGTTATTACTCATATTTATAAATTTCTCTGTTGTAGGAACGGAATTCATTATATAAACAGCGTGTATTTGTTGGTGATCCCTTACAAGAAGCTCTTAACAGTCTTGCAGAATTGCGAATCAAGCAACAGCTTAAGGATAAGAAGAAAGTTACTTTTAATTTACCTGTCACAGGTACATTAAGCATGTAATATCATTAATTTACTTCTTAATATTCATATATAAAAAAATATAGAATGTGTTTAATAACCAACTATGTGTACGTATTTAATGTATTTAAATAAATTTAGAAATATTGAGTTAAAAGAAATTATGAGTCTTAAATGTTAAAGAATTTTGATTGTGTATGATAAATATATTATTAAAATATAGAGGAAAGATAAAGAGCTCTAATGCTTTTTATATTATATTCTTTTGATGAAGTTTTTCTGCTTTAGATTTGTAGAAATATCACTCTCTTTATCTAAAATGTAATGGTAATAACACAAGATTATACCATATTTAATCGAATCTAAGCCGCATTACAAATTCTGTACACGTTTTTGAGAAAAATAAATAAATTGTGTGAAAGGTTCATCAATATTCGATATTTCAGATATTAAAAAAAAATTATGAGAAATAATAAGAAGTTGACAATTTATTTTACTAGTATTAAAAACTTTTAAATGCATGAACCTATAATTACTTTAACCATCAATATCATGTTTCAAAAATGATTCATCACTCCTATTGTCTCAGCTGACTTTGGAATTTGTGCCGGTGTCACATTTTCCCCACACGGTGTCATCTTCCGGACCATCCAATGCATTTGTTGTACAATGTTTTTTTTTTAAAGAGTGCATTATAGAAGAATGTAAAAGAATTATCACACAAAGACTGTTGAACTCTTACAAGCAAAAATTATATCATTTCACTTACACCATTGACGTATATATGTTTCATCCATGTCCAATTTTCAATGGCCTTTGCTCTGTTTCCATTTTTTTCTGCATATAAAATTTCCTCTCCTTTCATACTTGTGTCATAGCAAACTAGTCTTGATGCTATCACCTATTCTTTGATATTTTAGTGATTAAAAGAAAGCACATACAAAATTTTCTTGAATGCGAGCAGACAACAATGCTTTACAATAGACTGAATACTGGAGGTAAACTGCAGAATGGGATAAGTCATTGATACAAGTGACCTTTATCCTTTTGAAAGTGGTGGAAATTCAATTTCCTCCATCCAACAAATGTTTTACCTTCGATTCTAATCTACACCCGATTTTCAGTAACTTTAACACTGGAAAGATAGTTTGTCTTCAAGTAAATACAGTAATTATTTTAAAAGAAAAATCATAATTTTGTATGATTAAGGAATAAAATTTACTCACTACTAACATGAAATGGACTTTGAAGGTAGTAAAGTGGGACTAAATTTATAGTAAATTAATATGAAATTTTAAAATGAAAACATATAATTTGTATTAGTAATCAAGATAATTAGATTTGTTATAAACTGTGTATTATATGGCTTTCATTAGGGTGTATAAAAAAAGGGTAAATCTTAAAGAGACAAATAAAAGCAAATCTTGCTAAAAATGCAAAAAGATGTGGCAGTTTTTTTTAAATTAAAAAAAAAAATAATATAGTTACCGAATTTTATTATGCTTGTTTTTTTTACGTAGATTCATTGCATACAACTGTGTCTGATGACGAAAATTCTAACAAAATAAACAGCAAGGTAACCATTTTTTTTTTTTTAAAAGAATTATTTTATAAATTTTATTGTTAAATTTTCAAGCAAAAAAATAATTTTGATTAAAAAATTTGAAATTTTAAAAATTTTTTTTAAATTTATAAAATTATTTTTTTTGTTGATATAAGACCTTATATTTTAATATCCAAAATTTAAATAAAAGGTTTTGATTACTAGGATTTTTAAAGTTATTAAATTCTGAAAGAACAAAGGATATAATTAGTAGTATAATGTTTTAAAATTGGAAATATTGAAGCAAATTCTTGATTGTGAGGATAATTACATTTTAAAGGCTATATGTCATTTGTTTCAATTCTATTTTAAACTGGCTCATAAAATTTTTTTTATATGTTCATAATTATTGCTTTATGTATAAAAAATGATTATTGTTCAATTGTGAATTAAAGTTTGAAGAGAATACTTCTATAAATCATTTATAGATTTTTAAAATGCTTTTATTTTGTGATAATGTTATTTTCTTTTTGAATTTTATATTTTTACAATTGGTATTTGATTATATCAGGATTTCTCTACAGTGAAAAATAATAATAATTGTGCATGAGCTCTATTGTTTCTATTTAGAGGTTAACTTTCTTTCTTGATTATTTTGAGATATATTAATACAGAAAGGCTACACACATTTTATAAAACATATATTTTCACCATTATTTATTTATTATTTGTTTTCTCATGTTGCTAGTCTAGGTTAACAGATATTGATAAAGAAAGTTATGGAAGTAATAGTCCTTCAATTCCTGAATTTCCTGGCGAAATATTTTATCAGAAAATTTTGAAAATCCCTGCAATTGAAGTAATACCCAGTACACCGGCAGTATCAAGCAGTGAAGATATAAGCAAAAAAGTATACAAGAATTGTAATTTTAGAAGCATTGAAGAAAATAAATCTGAATTTTGTTCAGATATGCTCAATGTTACAACTCCTCCAATTTCTTGCTCACGTGTAGTACCAAATACCACAGATAGTATATTAAAATCTGGTGCATCTTTATTCAAAGAAAAAGGGTATAACAATTTTAAAGGATTAGGTGTTTTGGAATCTAAAATTAGAAGATCATTTATGAAACCTTCAAATCCTTTGTTTAATACATTTAGAACATCTGAGCTTAGAAGTAGTTTATGTTCTATCAGATCAGAACAACCAAGGCAAAGAATCTTTTCAAAATTATGTACTCCAAAACCAATATCATTTAATCCTGATTCAAAACTGACAGAGGATATTAGTCCAGCATTTTTTAGTAGAAGGACTTCCAATATTTTATCACATGCACCTATAAATACACCTTTGGTATTGAAAAGTTTGGCAAATAGTGACTTGGACAATTGTGAATTTAGTTTAATATGTAAGAAATTGGATTTCAGTGACAGCCCCCAAACAACTCATAAAGATGAAGATTCAAGAAAAGAAAATACTCAAACATGTGAGTTTTTTAAACAAAACTTTTCCTATTTCGATAGCATTTATTTTATCTATAAAATACAATATAATGTGTTTCATTGGTACATATAGGAGGGATTATCAATGTTTTTAAATTTTTTAAAAAATTTAGAAACTTGTATATTTTGTTCTTTTCCTGACTTGGATGCATATATATATATTTATTTACACATACCATATATATTCACTAGAATCACTGTAATACAATAGTAAGTTTTTATTGCAAGATTTATCATAATTTCATGGCATAAATCTTCTCTTTTATTCACCAATATTACTGGTCTAAATTAAAATTAAAAGAAAAATTTTAGTAAATTTTTTAATACTAAAATTTTGTAAAAATTTGAACACCTCATATCCAAAAGTAAATATATATATATATATATATATATATATAATTTACTGTAATTATATCTTATATAATAGTGTAGATATATATATATATCTACACTATTAAAATCCGAAGGTAAACAAATGTATCTATGCGACCCAATTTTCTCACGAACTACATGACGCAGAAACTCGCCGAAGGTACTAAAATTTCGGGAATGATCCTGGGAATCCGTTTTGACAATTTATATTCCGATATTCCAATTAGTTAAAACGATATTAATTAAAAACCTTAAAACGCATAATTAGTACCATTTTTCATCACCAGGGGAAAATTCGGAACTTCTTTTTTTTTGAGACGTTTTTAAAACGCGATCTAATTTTTTTCATGAGATTCACACACAAAATAATTACAGATTCGGAAGATCATTTACTTCGCCACGATATGCTATAATTTATTTTACAAAATAATCATATTTTGTATTTTTTACGATTTTTTTTAAAATGAGTCAAAATCGATATGTTTTTATGAATACGATTTCTAAATTATTCCGCTTGCACTTTCTTTTGTGTTAATGAAAAAAATATTTTACACTAAAAAAGTTCATGCTTTTCTCTTTTAGAATCAGTCATTTAAAAATTTTAATGTCAAAAACTGGTTTTTTTTTTACGATTTTTCAAAAAATACTCAAAATTTTATTTAAATACTTAATAACTTCTTTATTTATAAAAATAATCTAGCGAAACTTTTTTTCCGTGTGTAGAACAATATTATACGTAATCTGTACAAAGAGTGAAAAAATTACTTAAAAATTACGGCTTTTTTTTAAAAAAAAGTTGTGTTTTTCGTTTTTTCCCCTTTTTGCTAGAAATATTTAAAAAATTTTGTTTAAAAATTGCCATTGTTTGTTTAAGTTTCAAGGCATTAACTTAAAAATAAAGCCCCCAATTTTTTTTTTTCTGTGTGTAGAATGATATTTGTAATCTGTACACAGATTGATAAAATATCTTAAAAATTTTTTTTTAAAAAAATTGTGTTTTTCGATTTTTTTCCCTTTTCGAGAAATATTTAAGCATTATTTTTTTTTAAGTTTGTTTCCTGAGCAACATCGGGCTAAGCAGAGGAGCTGAGGGGGCGAGGAGGGTTCATTTTGAAAAAGAGTATTAGAAGTGCTTGTTTTGTGAAGGAAAGGGAAAATTTATAAAAGTAGAGAAAACCCGTGCAACACCGGGCCATGCAGCTAGTATATATATATATTAATTTGTCATCATTTCTGAAAAAAATTTGAAATAGGTATGTTGTCAGAAAAATGTAATTTGTTTTTCTGGTGAATTTAAATGGTCCCTTGTGTTGTACTATTATCGAAATGTGGCTGAAGTGTAATTATATGAGTTAAAAACCACCCATTAAAAATTTTAAGAAATTATGATTGTTTTAATGCATTATTAGAACAAACATTTATTGTATATTATATGCCTTTAAAACTGTTTAGAAATGGACATGTAAAAGGCAAGACAGAAAATTATAATAAACTGCATAGAAAAAGAATAATGTGTAGTTAATTTTCAGGCTTAAAAAATATATGTTATGTACAGTTATGTTATATGAGTAAACAATTTGAACAAAAAATAGAAGCTGAGTTTTCTTAAAATTAAGTGAAAAATAGGATAGTGTTATTTTATATTGTAGAAATATGTAATTAAAAAATTATTGATTTAATATAACATATTAGGGCTGTATATATCTTGGTCATATCTATTAATCAATTGAAGCTTTCATTGTCTTATGTCGAATTCTAAACATATTTTCAGGTTTTTTCTCAATTTTCATATAAATTTATGATGTTTTGATTTATTTACTTATTATACTACTTTTTAAAATTTAGAAACATTCCATAATTGTTTAGTTTTTCTTTTAAACTGAATTATAAAAACTTTTTTATGGGAAGTCAAAATAAATTAATTTGCACAGAAATGTTTGTGAGTAGTATAATAAAATTTAAATTCTTGTTTTGAACAATAATGTTAGAATGTATTAAAGATGGGGGGAATTTTTCTACATAAAAAAATATTCTTAATTTACATCCAAATTTCTTAATATTATAGGGAAAAATAGCTTTAAAGAACATTTGGTATTATATAACCTCCAAAATTTATCTATATTTTATGTTTTGCATTTGTTTTTTATGCTTATTATTCATTACTTAAGCTTTTATCTATGGGCTCTTAACATGTATTATCCTATAGCACTATGCACACTTGTAAAATTCTCTAATATTTTTTCTTCAAGTGCTTACTTGCTTTAGATAAATTTAAGATACATGACCCCAAGGTACTCAAGGATTCTTTCTTTCCATGAGATTTGTCTTTGTTAAACATGAGTGATATTATCTTCTAGATCAGGGTACTCAACCTTTTTTCCTGCTGGGCCACATATATATGGCAGGTATTTCACATGGTAGATAATGGGGGAAAACACCATAAGACCGAAGCAAAATTGATAAAAATATTAAAATTCATTTTCAGCTTTTATTTTAATCCTATATTAACCCTTCTATCAAACACACTTAAAAATATTTAATTTTATGCATTTCTTACTAAATTATGGGGCAGTTCTTTTCTTTCTACTATTAAAAAAAAGCAAATTGATAAGATTTCATTGCTTCATTTACAGAATTTCCTACTAAATTTTTAGTACATTGTTCTTAAATATTTGTAATTTTAGTGCAAAGAGCCATGACCGGGCCACTCAGAAAAGCTGGCAGATTGCAAGTTGAGTATCACTGTTCTAGATGCACTAGTGATTCTTCTCTACTTTTAACCTTCTTCCTTGTGAAGCAGTACTTGTGGATTTTTTCTTCCTTCACTTTCCATCTAAATGCCAGTTTATATTTGTAGCAATTATTTCTAAGATCACTCTTTAATTTTCATTAATAATGAAGTATTTTGTTGGTGTTGCTTTTGGTCAAGGACAGCCCTTGAGACAGACAATCAACTAACAAATCATCTTTCAATGAAATATATCCATTTAAAAAGTGTAATTATCCAATTTTAAAATGAGTTCAGATTGAAAAAAAAATATAATAAAGAGTTTTAATTGCTTGTGAATTTTTTAAATTCAATTTATACTTTTTGAAATGATATGTTTAAGGAAGCTCATCTGTGTGCCGTTAATTTACTTAAAGTATTGTTGTTTTCAATAATATTTTATGTTTGCAAAAATTTTTTTTATTTAAGTAATGGGATTTTTATAATTAAAGAAATAATAACTGTCAGTTCATTCAAAGAATCATTTATGCCATACAAATTAAAACAATAGAAAGCAGTTCATTCTAAATAGAAGTTTTTTTTTTTATAATTACTCAAATTATTACATATGTGGTTAAGAAATCAGTTGCTAGTTTTTCATTTTTTCTTCAAATGTCTTTTCAACTTAAAGAGAAGTGATCTTCAAAGTGTTATGTATATTCCAGGGGGGTACAAAGAGATACTTAGAGGTACATGAAAAAGTAGGCTGATGATATATATATATATATATATATATATATATATATATATATATATATATATATATATATATATATATATGTATATATGTATATATGTATATGTGTGTGTGTGTATGTATGTATGTATATATCAAACAGGGTATTTCTTATAATTTACATTTAAGTAGTATGCAATCAAGAAAGTTTAGAGACCTCTGTTTTTTTTAGCTATAGAAATATTTTAAATTTTTTTATATTAATTCATTTTTCTATAATTATATTTGCATGTACAATTGTGTGTTTTATTCATTCAGATTTAATAAAATAAGTGTAAAAAGTGGATAAAAAACGTTTGTTTAAAAAGTCGTATTCCTATTTTGTATTTAATTTTTAAAAAATTTAGTATTGATTTTCTTTCTTTTTAAGTGTATTTTATTACTTGTTTTCTTTCTTCTTTTTGTTTAGAGTATTTATACTCATATTATTTAACATTAACTGTTCAAAAGTAAATATATCATTAATTAATTATATATATAAAGAAATTCTACTTTCTTTTGCAGTTTATCTTCAAAGCATTTTAACCCAACAAAAAATTTTAGACCAATTGGCACATCAGGAATGTAATATTTTAATGCATGCAACTCAATTTCCATCTTACAATCGATTACATCTTCGGAATCCAGTTGCACAAATTTTATTGGAAGGTGATGAAATGGTAATTATTTAAAAATTACTTTGATCTTTTGTTATGAAATGTTTAATGATTTTCAAATACATCTTAATTGAAGTAATCTTTAAACAAAATCAATAAAGAGTTATTTTAATTATATTTATTAGATTTTTGCTTCTAACTTTCATCAGAAATAAATTAATATATTTATCATTCAAAAATTATTATTATACAGTTTTCTGTTTTATTGCAAAAACTTTTGTAATAAATATAAAAATACTGTACTAATTTTTAATAAAAGGTTTGAATGAAAATATTAAGTTAATATTTTTATTGAAATATCTTTGGACAAATAAGTGTTTTAATTTTATTTACAAAAAAGAAAGAGAGACATTTTTAAATTAAAAGCTCAGTGGCTGAGTGGTAACCTATAACACTTCCATGACACAGTTATGGGATTCAAACCCCAGGCTGAACAAAGTTGTCTCAGCCTTTCATACCTTCTGCAGGTCAATAAATGAATACTAAGCTTGCTTGGGGACTTAACACTGGTGTAATTAAAATTCTTTTAATTTTTCTTAATAAACATTACTTGATACTCTTACATAAAGTTCTCAATCTTTTGGTAACAGTAATTGAATTGTAATAGCATTATTAAGAAAATATATCATTAATAATATATACACAAAGTACTTTTTCGTCAAGCTATACATAGAAAAATAGTTACTTTGAAAATTAATTTGTTTTCAAAGCAATGAAACATTTATATATAAAAATAATTAATT
This sequence comes from Trichonephila inaurata madagascariensis, assembly GCA_019973955.1. NCBI lineage: Eukaryota > Metazoa > Arthropoda > Arachnida > Araneae > Nephilidae > Trichonephila > Trichonephila inaurata. Next base: position 256,899 of record BMAV01007181.1, read on the forward strand.
AATTAATCACTAGTTAATTACCTGTATTAAGTTGCTTTTGGGGAACAAACAATCAGTATTGTTTTTCAAATTTTGTAAAAAATATCTCATTTCATTTAATTTATTCATGGTCACAGTACCCTAGCAGTCATGGTACAAGTTTGCATCTGTATACCACTGTAGTCTCGTTGTGTAGAGGAGTTGATGTTTGTTAAATCTGTCTTAGCTCAATGTCCTCCCATTTATGTGGTGTAATAGTTTGGAGAGGTGGTACCTGCTCATTTGCAACTTTTGACTTGCCATCTCAAATTTTGCCCGTCTAAATTTTCAGAAAAGAAAATAACTTAATTTAAATTTGAAGAAAGCAGTATTTTTCATTCCTTGTCTGATTCAGTTGTAATGAAACATTCAGCATTAAATATGTTTTACATATGGAGTATATATGTTGCATACATGTGTTAGGAAGTTTTTAATTTTTTTATCAGTTGTTCTTTGTGTGTTTTTAATACAATGTCAATTACTTAAAATGCAATCTATTAAATGATTGTTTTTAGTATGAAGTTAAATTCAGAAATTTGATGCTGAGGAACTTTGTTGATATTAAGTTGGTAATTTGATATTAAACCTTTTCCTCAATTAGATTAAATTGTGCCATTACAGTTAATTAAATGGCATGCTTCTTAATCAAGTTACAATGCTCAAGCCACCCATCCAATATAGCGATTAGCGGTGCTGACTGCTGTGCTGTTAAGCCTGGGTTCAAATCCTAGAGAAGGCATGGATGTTTGTAATTTGTAATGTATAGTGCCTTTGCGGCATGGGGGTGCTCTAAATAGCCGTTGAGCAGCAAGTCCTTTTGTGAAGCTGGTGGAAGGGAAAGATTGTGGGCTTGGAAAACACCCTGACCAATTCCTGGTGTTTTCCCTTGAAATTGGGGTATAACCAAGCCAAAACACACTGTAACCTGAATGGTGCTCAAAGTTACTGCTAACGACATGCGTACAAGTAGCCCTTTGCCCCGATGAATTTCGTGGGCCCCGATCTGAGTACGCCAGACTGGTGGCATCAGCAACAACAACACATTGCTCAAACAAATCAAGAGATAATTATAAATGAGATATTTAATTAATATAAAGGGGTTTTAAGAAAAGTATCAGTTTATTTTCATAAGTGTATCTTGTTTTATATCTATAATCTTTGTTTACTATATACATATTATTGCATGTAAAAGCAATTGGAAGTGAATTTGGTTAATGTTGCTGTTGTTGTGCCCTTCCCGAAGGGGAGGAATGATAGTTGCCAGAGCCAGGTTGGGCTTCTACACGATAGATAATGACACCACCTATCTCCACCTCCACAATTTAGGCATGGAACTGGAGGGAGGGGAAATATTCTCCAGCCCCCTGTGCCTGTGGTTTCTGCTGCAACTGTCTACAAGACTTTCAGACCCACTGATTTAACAAGCACATACTCTGTGTGCACTCGGAGGATATTTGGTGGCATCGGGCATCAAACCTAGGCCTGCCAGTCTGGAGTCTGATGTTCTAACCACTAGGCTACTCGATTTGGTTAATGTGTGAAATTAATATAGCAACAATAATGCTTTTACATTGTAGTGTATAAATTTATTCAATTTCATATATTTTAAGTTTTCAAGATAAAAAAAGAATCTGTGGTTGATAGTGTTTAGTAAATTTATTAAAAATTTATATATTTTGTATTATTTATGCATTATAGAATATCTTGTTTATTTGTATCAGATTAAAACATTTTTTTTTTAAAAAAAACAACAACATTTTACTTACAATTTGAGTTGCATTTCAGATTTTGCCAGATACATATCATGTAGGTGCTTCTAATGAGATTAACTTTTAATGTGCTCAAATTTTCTTTGCTATCATCACATTCCATTGTTTGTTATGTGTACTTATTCTTAAATTTCGTAAATTTTATCACGAAATGAAACGCCATATTTATTTGAATCTAAGCCTCTATTCATTCTAACTTGCACCCCGTATTCTCAACAAGTTTTTAGGAAAATTTTAAAGAAATGTAAAATGACTTATCAATATCCGATATTTATGAAATTAAAAAAATTTAAAATGAGAACTAATGAAAAGTAATTTATATTACAAGTATTTAAAAGTTTTAAATGCATACACAAACCTTTATTGCTCTAACCATTAGTATCATGTTCAATTTCTCCCATCCAATGAATTGTTCTGCCTTCGATTCTAAACTGCATCTGATTTTCAGCAGCAGTAACATTGGAACAAAGTGGGGATTTGATTCAAATAAATGCAGTATTGCTTAATTTTTGTAAGAACTTTTGAAAATTAAATATGAATGTAAGAATTATAATTTTAATTTTTTCCCCATATCACTTTTAAAATTTTCTTTTTTTGCCCTTTTTTAATTCAATTAAATAATTTTAAGGAATCGTTAAAGAAGTATTTATGTTAGTCCTTTCCAGAAGAAATGAGTAATGGTGCAGTTGTTTGTTTATATATATACAGTCAACTCTCGCTAATTCAAACCTTCGATAATATGTTCTCAATAATTCAAAGTATATGCTCAGTCCCTAAAAAAACTCTTGATATTTTGAACTAAAACAAAACGTTGTGGTACACTTAATATTTCAAAGTAAAATCTGTTGCTGGCCAGACTACAACATGCGACACATGATAATTCAAAGTTATCTTATAAAACTCATGACAATTCAAATACTCACTATCATGAAGAGTCCTATAGCAAACAGGTTGAGCTTAAAAGTTGTGTTGTGTTGTCTCTGCATGTCTCCCCTGTAACATAGCCTCTTTGACAATGATCTATCTACTATCCTTTCTTAGTGTTTTCCAGTTCCTCAGTCGAAAAGACACTTTTATTGCTTTGCATTCTTCAAGTAAACAATAGACCGACCACACCTGTTGTCACCAGTCTATATCTTTCAATTAACACATGGCCTTGTTACACTTGTGTTCAGAAAGAATAGTCCGCTATTGTGAAGAGGTAGCGTAGGGTTGTATATTTTAGATCAGATTGACATGACAATTTATGGCTAATCTGTGTGACTTATAGTATAAGGTGTGAGAGAGATGGAGTCCTGTTCAGGAGGTTAAGAAAGATGGAGTGGAAAGTGAAAGAAGAGGAGTGGTGGAGGAGAGCAATAAAGAAGAAAAAAGAAAATGGTCGAATTTCGGCAAGAAAAATCTACCCAACTTCGATACTATTAAATAATTGAGCGTGAAACTGTGAAAACACCTTGTGTTAATTTTAGATTCTAAATTTTAAATTAAGTCCAGTGGTAGCGTATCATGCTTCCACGCCACATGTCTGGGGTTCGAATCCTGAATTGGGCTAGGTCAACTCAGACTTTCATCTCTTAAGTTGGTGGATAAATAAGTACCAAGTTTGCTAGGGAACTAAACACAGGTGGTTTCGTGTCAGATTGACCACCTGACTGAACATCTGCTTATGCACCTCAGCATTCAAGATCATGTAAACTGGGATGGGCACAGTAGGTCTTGGGCCTCATGGACTGTTGGGCCACTGAGTTTAGCTTTTTAGTAAATTTTAAGTTAAAAATATTATTTTACTGAAGTGGTGGTAATTCACATTCGCTATCTGTTAATTTCAATAAACCTTGGGCCACTATGCACCTCACCTCAATGTCACCTTATCACATGAAGGGAATGTCATGTCTTTTAAACAGTACTTCTGAAAAGCAAAAGGTGATAGAATCAGTAGGAAAAGGTGAGAGGAAGGTCAATGTAGCCAAAGCATTTGATATCCCACTGAGCTTGCTCTCCACTATTCTGAAAAATAAAGAGAAAATTGTTTGTGCATCTTTGAGTAGAGTCTACTATTAGTAGTAGAGTGTAGTAGAGCAGTAGTAAAGATAATTTTCCACTTCTTGAACAGTGTTAAGTTAAATGGATGAGACAGTGTTGAGGACAAAATACTCTGGTCGGTGACTTTTTATTGAAGGATAAAGCATTCGCCAAAGAATTAGGAATCAAGTTTTTGGCTAGCGAGGGATGGTTTGCAAATTTTAAGAAAAGGAATGGGATAATCTTCGAAAAAATGTGTGGGGAAAGCTCGAGTTTCAACATTAATGTTTGTTCCAAGTGTCAGAACTCACTTTCAGATTTAATAAAAGAGAGTAATCCACATAATATTTTCAACATGGATGAAACCAGATTCTTTTTCAAGTGTATGCCAGAAAAAACATTTACATTTAAAGAAGAAAAATGCCATGGAGGGAAACATAACAAGGAGAGGTTAACTGTTCTACTGGCTCTAAACATGAATGACTCAGAAAAGATTACTTCTCTCAACATAGAAAAATCTGCAAAACCCTGGTGTTTCAAGGGCGTAAACTTGTTCTCTACCACATAACGCTGAAACAAGAAGGCATGGATGACTACGGAACTCTTTAATGAATTATTGGTTTCATTGAACACTGATATCAAAAGCCAGAAATGGCATATTCTCTTATTTTTAGACATCTGTGCTGTGTACCACTTTTATCAAATGTGAAACTTCAGTTTTTATCTCCAAACTCAACCTCAGAACTTAAGCCACTCCACCAAGGCAACACACATAATTTTAATACTTTTTATTGGTGTGAAGTCATTAAAAGCATTTTGGATAACCTTGAAAATCAGCGGAATGTAACTATTTCTATTTTAACTGCTTTGATCATGATTGATGAGGCTTGGAGAGCTGTCACTCCTTTGACAATTCAAAACTGTTTTAAAAAGTTAGGCATACCAACGCTGAATATGATTGATGTGTATAATACACTCATGGAATGTAATGCTGAACCATTCCTTTGGAAAGCTCTCCCAGTACAAGATTTGAAGTTTGACGACTTTGTGTAGGTTGTATACAAACATCGTTGTATGGGAACACTATCTGACCCTGAATTGGGGCTTTGAACCACAATAACACAGAAAGGGATGGAGACGAATCTGAGTAGTTGACTCCTATAACTCTGACATAAGCTAAATTGTCATTAAACAAACTACGCAACTTTTTCTTTCTAAATCATGTTGACGTGGACGTTTTTCAACTTCATTTATTCTAAAAAAAATCTATTGACAAAGTTAGTTTGAATGCCATAAAACAAAAAGGATAATATACTTTTTTTGTCAAAAAGATTAATTATGTATACATGATGTATTATTTTAATAATTGCTTACATAAATATATTATTTTTATTTAGGACTTTTAACTTCTTTATAATATTTATACTGTATAATATGTACTTTTTAAAAATTCTTTAAAATAATTTTATGCAATTGTTTTCGTATTACATAGTTTCAAATTTAAATGTGTTAGAAAAAAAATTTCTCTTTGTGTATTTTGGTAGTTTTTCCTACCCTTTTGATAGTTCGAAATTTTTCATTGGTCCCTCCAACCTTGAATTATTGAGAGTTGACTGTATGTATGCATGCATGTATTTATATATACATACACACACACATATATATATATATCATAAAATTGCTAAATTGCTGTAAATCTAACGTAAAATTGAACAATATATAAAAGTATGACTAGACAATGTAGGTCATAGTTAAATGGCCACACAGTAATATGTTAACAAATTCTTAGTTTTATGAACTAATGTTATATATGGCTACACATTGTTTTGAGACGCCAACCATTTCTTACATTTGTCTGTATCACTGCACTGAGAAAGAAGAGAAAACAGTGTGTAAAAAACTTAATTTTTAGACTACAAATAATTTCTAAAAATATAATATCAAAACACTATTGTAATAACAGAAAACAACATATTCCCACAAGTAATAAAAAAACCAAAAGATCCAAAGAAATTTAAAAATTACTGAAAATACAAATATAAACTGCAAAATATAAAGCAAATTCTCATTACCCACCAAAATGGAAACAGGAATGCACTCAAGAGATTTTTTTTCCTCTAATGTACCACAAAGATTCGATTTTAAATTTTACTTAGGAAACATGCAAATGTTACAAATTAAAAAAAATTATTACATACATATCATGATATAAATTTTGTGATTATGTATGATATAAATTTTGATATTAAATGAGGGCTGCATTGTGGGATTAGAACTAGTTTATATAGTGGCTTTCCAACCTTCGTCTTTCTCTGTATATAATAATACAATTCAATAGTTGAAACTTCTAAATTTTATTAAAAAGTGCATAACATTTAAACATTGATATAATTCTGCATTTTTATGTGTTTTTTAAATTTTTTTTTCTGTATTCAAAAATCGAGAGATGTAATTATTGTTTCTTTTCCCCAGCATTTTGTTCCAGTTACGATGATTTGATATCATGAAGTTTGAAAAATTGTGTAAATGAATGTATAAAAATATAGATTATATAAATTTTTTTGATTTATAAGCATTTGTATTATAAATAAATAAATATATATTTATATTTGTTCTCAGTGATTGTACGAGTTTAAAACACTTACAACTGACACTTTACAAAAGTAGAATAGATTTTAAAAAAATGAGGGGTAGGAAATACTGTATTTTCTGATCATGAACTACTGACTTTGAGTCTGTTTCATTCTCTTGATCGTTATCTAAAGAATCTAACGAAAATTCCAGCAGATAATTTTATGGGATGTCTTCATCTGAAGAATCATCTATTAGCGCAACACTGCTTTTAGATGGTTAGGTTCTGTTATAAATCCAAAGCCTCATGAAGACTGGGCTTTTTTTCCAGACACTAAGAAAAGGGGGGGAGTAAATAATAGCACTTTGAAAACTTTCTATTAAATTGTTAAATCTCAGTTTCCATAGAGAAATTAAAATGTTGCTTGTTTTTGAATAAATATTTAATTTAATTGTGTGTGATAAAAACAAGCTCAGATTCAAAATTTTTTGAAAACGTTAAAACAAAAAGATAAAAATACGAAATAATTAAGTTAAACAAAAAAGAAATGCAAAAAAAAAACCCCATTATTCTATTGCATTATAGATGATGTTACAATACAACAAAAAACTACTTGGATGAAAATAAAAAGCTAAGTTCTTGCTCTAACATTCAGTGTGCTGTCGGTACTTATAAGTGCCACAAAGTTATTCAACTTTAAAATTACATACATTCTTCACTTAAAATAAATAGTTAATCGTTTTCTAAGGTCTTAACTAACATACAAAAGAAAAAAAGACACCTTTTGGCATTAAATACTTTTTCGGAACAAAAATGACAATCTTTGCAATCCGATCAAAATGTCCTCTGAAAACGCAACTTCTGCTTTAAAACTATTTGCCTTTCCCGCCAAAATACTCATCATAGAACCCATGCTGCCATGTAACCTGGAAGAGTGGAATTAAAAGAGTGTTCTGGATAAATATTGTCAGAATATTCGTAAAAATTATTATTCTATGTAATTTTAAAGTTAGTGGGGGGTACTTATAAGTACCGTCGGTAGATAAAGGGTTAAAATGGACTGAAAAATTTTGCTTTACATGGAATGGATTTTAAGGTTGAAGTTGATTATGAACTTTAACAAACGACATGCTCCCAAGAGAGAGAGAGGTGCAACTCTTTTGCTTTCAAATTAGTATAACAGATTCCTCTTCAGTAATCCTAGAAACTGTATCTACAATGGGGATGAAATCAAATTGCTCTTGAGTCACTTGTTGGAAGCGATTTTTGTCTTTTGATAAAAAAGTTAACGAAGTTTTACTACTAGAATATTTTATTCTTTTTCAACCATGTTTGCTGGAAGACCATGATAATGACAAACAGCAAGAGAAATTATACAAACAGAACAAAACATTTAAAAAAATAAATAAAATTTTCATTTGCGTCTGCAGGAGTTGAATTTTTTAGGTCAAGACCTGAGACTGTGGCAAAACATAAGCAATGACAATTCACAAAATACTGCTCAGGCCTAGCAGACAGTCCTTGTAAAATACGGATTTTCCCTGGAGTCACGTTTCACTTTTTTGCGTTTAAATACACGCTATCGAAGAAACAGAAAACATCAATAACTCCTCAAGGCATTTTATCTATTAGGGGACCGGAAAGTAATGTCGTTTTTCTACGTTAAATTCAAATATATTAATTTTACTAAGTTTTTAGGTTTAATCAATTTTGTAATCATTCTCGTTATAAACAACTTTTTGCCGTCTATTGTGGAAATTTTCAATGCCGGATTGATAAAAATCAAATGGTTGATTTTTGATCAAAATATCTGGAGATGGTATTTTGGACACCCTCCAAATTTTCAAATTTTTTACCACTTAAAAAATCTTTGAGATCGAAATCAATGGAAATCCGTTGGAGCAGTATCGGGCGAGTATGGATGGTGAGACAATAACTACCATCTCAATTCTTTAGCTTAGATTCCATTTTCGTCTTGCGCAGTGTGGTCTTACATATTATCAAGTTTCAGAATAACACCTTTTCTGTTGACAATATAATGACACTTTTAAATTAAAGGTTGATTTACTCGATCCACTTGTACACAATAAGGGTCTGCATTCATAATTTGTCCAGGTTTCAGCACTTCAAAATGAACGACCCTGCGAATTCTCCAGCAAACACAAAAGCGCATTTTGGGAGAAAATCACTACTTTTTGCGTTTCAGATTATCATAGAGGGCTCATTTTCCATCCTCAGTTATCAAGCAGTCAAAAAACATTTCTGTAGTGAGCCTCTGAAGCACACAATAAGTTGCATGTGGTGGATCGGTTAGCTTTGCTTCTTCGGACAGATTATGCAGGAACCAAACACCTGCTCTTCTCACTATACCGATTTGCTGCAAATGTTTTTGTATGGTCGACTAACAGTGTTTGACAGTTCCTAGATTGTCTGACATGGATTTGCCTCAACTTCAACCCTTAAGATGCCAATGTCTTAAGCTATTCGTCTTTCTGAAGAGTGCGAGTCGGAAAGATCGAAATTATCCAATTTGAACTTAAAAACCCATCTTATACACTTCTGAACGATAATGCGTTTGGATAAACATCTCAAAAGAATTTGGTATCAACCATTGCGTCATTATACTTGTGAAACTCAAAAAACATACAGTGCAAGATATGCACGTGTTCTGGTATTTGGCTGGTCATTCCTCCATAAATTGCAAAAACAAAATTTGTTTAAATATTTACGATTAAACAAATCACTATAACTATAAAATATCTTTGGCAGGACTTTGAATACACAATGAGCTGATAAATGATCATCTAATATCGACATACGTAGAAACGACATTACTTTCCGGTCCCCCTAATGCAATAATTCCATCACAGGGGGGGGACTTTCTTTTCGAAAAAAAGGGGGAAGTGCTCCCCAAAAACCCTACACAACAAAAATTTATTCCTCCCTCCCCCCAAATGTATTAGAATTTTGTATTTCGAGATTTGAGTTTTTAAATAGTTGTTTTTATATATAAATTTATGTAACTCTCCAACTATAAGTGTTAGACCAGAGGTTCCCAAACTTTTCTGACTCACATAGACCTCTTGCCATGTTTTTAGTCTTTGGGTAGACCCCTGCTTACATAATATCAAATTTTTGCACATTGACCAACTTAAATGTCTTTTTGACTGCTGGTACAGAGCTACTTACTTGAAAAGATTAAAATTTCTAACTGTAGTGAAGTATAGTGTTTAAAACTTAAGAAAAATGTTAATTAATTTTAAATTTAATAATACATAAAATAATTGAGCAACAAACAAAAATGCTTTTAATAGAAGGGATGAATCTAGACCTTCAATATAACAACACATTTTTAATATTTGGCATCAATCTTGTCGAGTTTAACCCTAAATTTCTTCGATTAGTAGTAGTCAGTCTTTTTTGTTGTTGTTGTTGTCTATTATAGTCAAAGCATTCTCAAACCTAGATTCAAAATCTGAATAGAGGGCATTTAAATGCACGTAGGTTAAAAAAAATATTATCCTGGCAGATTGTCTGTGACAAAATGAGAAACTGAGAAAATTTGCGACGTCGAATATTGTACTACAGTAGCTTTTAATTCTGGCAAGAAAAGCTGTAATTATGGTCCTTGTTTTAATAAAATACATGCTGCCACTATATAACTGTGCAAATTAATCTCATTAAATTAAGTAAATAAATCTGTTAAATAAATAAAATCTGGTTTCTCGTTAATTTAATTTTAAGAGAAAATGTAAGTCCCGATGTGATTTAATGAGAGCCTGTATCGTAGACCCCATTTACACCTCATGGCCCCTAAATTATTTTTTCACTGACGTGGACCCCTTGAAAGTCATCATAGACCCCTGGGGGTCCATATAGACCACTTTGGGTTGAGTTAAGTTTGGTGGTTTATGGCGCAAGAGCCGGTTTTGGCTATACTGCGCCAAACATTCATAGGTCTGTGGTCTGGACGGGAAAAAAAGAAAAGAAATTGGATGACAAGATGGAGGGTCGAAAATAGAGAAGGATCACTGGGGTACCCCGGGTCGTGACACCCGTGTTTACCAAAGATAAGACCACTTTGGGAATCACTGTCTTAGACTATAATGAACCTCCAACAACTTTCTCAATTTAAATATCTATGATGAGGATGTATATGTATTCCTAATTTATAGGAATCGAGATTCGCTAAAACTGCCTATTAGAAATGGGATTTTTTCTATTACAAGAGAAATTTTTTTTTAAATATACGTTATCTGGTGGTGATTTTCTTTCAGATGTACTTTCGTAGGTTTACCATATCTGTCATTCAAAAGTGGTTGACAAAAACAACAGTATAACATTGGTAGTTATGCCATCGTTCAACTATACCGATACCTGTCGTGTAGTGAGCTTGATGGTGCATTAAATCTGCAAAGCAGGCAAATCAAACACGCTGCTCGTGCACCACTAAAAACATATAAACATTTAAAATGTTTCCATTTTGAAATTTATTTGATGTCAACTTTTTGAAAAATTTAGTTACATGTTCTTGTTTTAAAAGAAATCCTATTTGATAACAGAAATAAGTTTTAGATTGAAAAGTTATTTTTAGCATTTTATTAAAATTCCTTTAATTTTACAATAATAAATCAATTTTTATTAAATTTTTAAACGCATTCATGCTTATTATTAACTAAAGTGTATTTACTGATTTTAAAGTCTATAAATGACATTTTCGTAATTCTTATTTCACCTTTATCTATCGATATTGAAATTGTAGACGAAAATTTATGAAATGAATGAATTGTGTGAAATCCCATGCAATTCTTTGTTGAAGTAAAAATGTATCTGGAATTTGAAATTGCAAATTTTTATACATATTTATCAGCAGATCGCTTTCCTGAAGTGTTATCGATGTTACTCGTACAACGAATACGATCATTAGCACTGATTTATGTGAGAAACTATTTTCTTTAATGAAAATAACAAATATTCAGAAAGAGGTCGAGATAAAAACCCGATCAACATTTTTATCAAGTATAAAAATATCATCAGCTTATTACATTCAACTAAATTTTAATTACTTGTTTCGTGAAAAAACTACGCAAAATATATAAAAAGTAATATTAAACACTATATATAATTATACTTATTATAATTGTTTTGTTTTCTTATAAAAATATGAAATATTTATAGCTTGATTGTAAAACTCACATAGAATATGAAATGACTATGTCTTTTTATTATACAATGCATTAAATTCTATATATTTAGTCTAATAAATGCATATATATATTCCTTCTAAAAATTGTATTTTATTAATTTTGTTAAAATTAAAAACATGCGGCCCTCAACTTAATATAAAATAGATCATGTAGCCCGCAATAGCATGTTGTAAAGGCTCAAAGTCATCGCGTTGGCATGGTGTGGAAGTTTCAAGAATGGAGTGCCAACTCAGGTGCTATCCTCATTACTTGACAATGGTTCAAAATTCCAAGATTCGTTAAAAATATCCCTAGGGTTGCTTCAAAGTAAGTTGTGTGGCCGCGGTAGCCGAGTGGTATAGGTATCGGATCGTGGCCCTTTCCTTTCACGGTTCGGAGCCCAGTACCCTAAGACCCGCCTGTAGGGCAGTGATGCACGTTAAATCTGTCGAGAGCTGAAACGTCCTCCCGGGGGTTTGGGGTGGTAGTTAGGAGAGGGGGCCCGCTCGGGTGTCGTCCACGTCCTTTACCATGGTTCAAAATTACGTGGTCCGTCGCCAAAAGCCCTCGTGTGGCTGAACAGTGCGACGTTAATATTCAATCAATCAATCAAAGTAAGTTGTTGCTGAACAAACAATCAACTATTCATAAAAATATTTTCAATGGTTAAGTGTCATGGTCACACGACCGTGAAAGAAGAAAGCCAGAGAAAGAATATTCCTCTAAAGGCACAGGTTTGACTCCTGGTTTCACCAAAGGTCGTGGCCGCGATAGCCGAGTGGTATAGGTATCGGATCGTGGCTGGCTTTTTCACGAGTTTGAGCCCAGTACCACTAAAAACCCACCCGTGTAGGGCAGCGATGCACCCTAAATCTGTCGGGGTTGAAAGGGTCCCTCCCGTTGGTTGGTAGTTGGGAAAAGGGGTGGCTCGGTGTTTTCCCAAATCCTTAAACCATGGTTAAAAATTACGTGGTCCGCCCCAAAAAGCCCTCGTGTACCCGAATAGTGCGACGTTAATATTCACCCAAACTTCCCCAAAAAAGTCTATCTTATAATTTTTGGGGGAAAAATTAAAAAAAAATTAAAAGTCTGAAAATTATTCGGAACTAACCCCTCCACAAAGGGTTTTTCTTTGGTACGCTTGGGAACTAAGCCTGACCACTTGACCGGTACATCTGCTCATGCATCTAAGCGTCCAAGGTCACGTTTACTGAGATGGTCACAGTAGGCCTTGGCCCTCATGGGTTTTGCGCCACAGAGTTTAGTTTAGCTCTAGAGTTATGTTAATTTAAGGAAAACCAAAATGAATTTAAGAAAATTCAGATGACACATGAAAAGGTTTAATAAAAAATTTGAACTTGCGCTTTAGTGATAAGAGTTGGAAATCAAGAACATTCCTACGTAACCTAACTGGATAACGTTCAAACAATTATTTACGGGTTTTTTTCAATCAGTTTTTAAAAGCGTTAATTGTGTGATTCAAGGAATTAGCCTCAATTATCATTTTATCTCTCATTCACCAGAAAATTAAATGTAAGATAAAAATATAAAACTACTCTTTTTTTATCACTTGATTTTTATATTTTATTCACCATCCTGATATTTAAAACTGCTCACTTAACCACTCGTTTTGAATAGTTAATGGTCCGATTACAAATGATCAGTGATTACTCTTCAGTTAGATAATACAAGTTAAAATAATTTTCATTCACACATGTACGTGTTGAAAGAAAATCGATAACCTGAATTGTGTGATAATAAAAGGGCGGTTCACAGATTCCAAAAATTATTACGCCAGTAAAAAGGCAACGGAGCCATTGTTTACATTCTGTAATCGATAATAAATAAGTTATTTGAGTACAATCAACGAAACTGCGAAAATAAATGTCGATAGGGTTTTGAAAAATTCCAGATAAATTGTTCTTGCTTTCGAGTCAATGCAAGATCTAGAAATTTATATAGAAGGATATATTTCTTTTTAGAGTTATGGAATTTTAAAAATTATATAAGTTTCACAGTTTTTGGTTTTTCTGCTCAGAATTTTTCTTCAGGTAAGAAAATGTTATATGCGCATTATAATAAAAAAAGTCTCAAAGGAATTTATATGTTTATATCAATAAATATATATGGTGTTTTTTTATAAGCAAGTAGGGGGATTATATAAGTTATTAAATTTTTTTTTGTGGGGAGTAAATCGTATACGCAATCGATTCGTTTTATATTTCAAATTTATTATACTTTCATAGTTTTAGTTTATGTTTAAATGTATTTTTTAAGAAATAGTTTCATTTTGACTTTCATAGAATTCAAGAAAACAATTGTGATAAAAGTAAATATTGATTATTACCTGTTGAAAAATGTCATACATTGTAACTGGAATGTTTAAAATAATAACAGATTCAATTGCAATTCTGAAACACGGAAAATATCACAGTCTTTTTAACGCTAAGTTTTCTGAATATAGAAGTACTAAAAGTAATTAATGTTTTTATAAGTATTTCTTAATGTAAAAAATCTATGAAGAAAAAAAATAAAATATTGCATCGTAAAAAAAAATAACATAATTTAGATTTCTTTCAAATAATCTTTATCGGAAAGTTACCTAAATAAAAATACAAGATTTAAAAATTAGAATATTATATAGAAATATTTTTCTGTTTATATGTTATTAAAGAATAGAGTGATGAACAAAATACTAAAATAATTATGCATTTACATTTAAAATAAAATAAATGTTCTATTATTCATTTTTAGATTTCATATTAAATAAGGTTATTTTAGAAAAGTCACTATTCAAAAAATCCAAGCTTAAAAAAAACGTTTTTCATTTGGAATACAAAATTTCAAATAAAATGTAATATATTGTTTGCATAAATATAATTATATTTCTTTGTTAAGAGAATAAACGCGGTAAATATAAAATTCAATGATACGAAATCTATGCAATATTTTAGTTTAATTTTAATTCTAAGAATTTCATTCAACAGAAAATTGAAATTTTTTACTTTAATACTTCAATACTAGACTTACGTTACATTTGAATCTAAGAGCAAATTTATTCTAACGATTTTTCATGAAAGTTACCGTTGAAGAATATAGCTGCATAATTTTCTTTAATTAATATACTGGGTGTTTTTTAAAAAGAATATCCGGGTTTTCCGTTTATAGTATTTTACTTTTACCCTTTTAAAACCATGTTGGCCCTTTTACAACGGCTGCTAACTTCCCCGATCACGCATGTGACTTTTATTTTGGGTTCATAAGGGGTTTTGACGCCTCCGTATAGTGAATTTTAAATAAACAAGGTAGAACAGTTTTCAAACCTTTAAAAACCACTGAAAAAATTTTGGGATGAACTCTATCACTTTATTTTTGGTTTAACCCAATGGGGGTCAATTGAAAATTTTAAAATTTAGGTAAAACTGTTTTCAGTAAAATTTTTTCATTCAATGTATGAATTATACTTGTAACTTATGTGGTAAATACCATAGAGCGTAAAACTCCGATACTCTTTTAGAAACCGGTATAATTTTTAAGTATTTTGCAATCAAAAATTGTTAAATGATGCCCCCTTTATGAAGAATTACCCCTTAATCTTGTATATGTTTTATGATGTAATTTTTCGGGAAATTTTTTAAAACCGGGGGTAACAGCTCGTCTTTGGGAATCGATGTTAGTAAATAAGATTGTTTAAAGTCCATCGTGGTAAATGGTGGTAAATTTTTTGAAAATTTAAAGGTTTCACTTGTCTTATCCCTCGACCGAAATTCAAAGTTTTGAGGTCCGTCTCCCATACCACGAGTGTTCTTTCGACGTGCGATACTAATACATAATTGATCAATCAACCTTTAGTCACGAAAACTTTCAGCAGTTTCATGAGACAGGATATTCAACAATTGCTCTAGTTCAGGGGTGGCGAACCTTTATGGATCAACGTACCCTTTTTTCTAAAGAAGTGTATGATGAGGTATAGACGTGCCGTCAATTAGTTTTAACTTGTGATCATTGGAAAAATAATAAAACTAAATACTAACAACTCAAAACGTTTTATTTACTACGAAAAAATACTTTTTGTACTTGTATAGTTGTAAAAGTTTTAGTTATACGGGTAATTCAAATTAAAGTAACATTAGTGGACTTCTGTTGTAGCAGACTGGATGATAAATAATTTATATTAGGAATGTAAGATGTTACTTTCAGTAGAATGCATGCTGAATTGGAGTCATCTGCCAAATGGTTTCCACAAACAATTAATTATTTTTGTTGTATTTCACTTTTTTGACAAGATAATTTGTGATTTGCTTCAGAATGCCGTTTTACATATGATTTTCTGCATATCACTATACCAGAATATTAAACACACACCACTTTGTCGGCTTTACTAATGCCATATTTCTAGATTCACGAAGTTTGAAATTCTTTGTTACACTTACTATCTTGCAATTTTTGTTCTTTTAATGAACTATCCCTTTTAAATAAGTTAAAAATCAAAAATATAACACAAATAAATTTATAAAAATATTGTTGTGTCATCGAAATTGACTATGCTATGCGTAGACATAAGAAATTGTAAATGAGTAGACATAAGCAAATGTAATCGTAAGCAATCAGCAGCTACTGTACGTTGAAGATTACATATGAATGGACTGTATGCCTGGGTACTTCGAGTTTGTGTTCCTCTATTCGTCCAATCAAGAGCGGAACGATTAAAGTGATGTCGAGAACATGGCAATTCACTCATCCCATCATCTTGTTTTCTATTTCCCGCTTTATCGTGCAGTGTAATCGCGACAGTAGGTTTTTATTTTTTAAATTTTAATACTACTGAAGCTGTTAAATGTACCTAACGTGTTTTTTCTAGTAACTGTTTAATACATGTCCCCTCCTCGCAATAAATGTTAAAAAGTACTAAAATACCTGTTTTCTTTTTAAAAAAAGTTATTTTGATTTTTTTTAACCATAGAAAAAGCTCAAATACCTAAACTTCATTCCCTTTGTGGCAATACTTAGCATAAAAATTAATTTACAAGGAGTGAACCAATGAGTAATAAAGGGACACGCGCGGGGAATGGGTTCTTAATTAAGTCCACTAGTTAATTAAAGCACGTTTATTAAACAAAATAAATATTTACAGACATGAATAGAGGACAACATTTAGAACAGAAGTAAAGGGTAGGTGATACTTACGGCACGTCATTACAGTACCAAAGCTTGCCTATCACAGAATATTGTTTAACCCGCTAGAAGGCGTGAAAGTCCTTCTGCTGTTAATATGGGAGGAGTCTAAGCAAAGAGTGACTACAAATTTATTTTATACTGCTGGCCACCGTAAATGCAACACTAAGAAAGAAAAGAGCTAGCACAACAAAATTTATTTTGAAGGTAACATGTTGACCAAGTATCAAATGATTAAATTTATAGACTTCTGTGAAGTGTGGTCCCTGCCAGAATCAGTAGCCAGAGTAGCCGCCATTGTTGGAGATCACCGCTGCCACACACCTCGGCATTGATTCAAAGAGACTTTGGATGTGTTCTTGGGGTACAGAGAGTCAAGCGCTTCCACACGTTGCCAAAGTTGATCTGGTGTGGCGGCTGGAGGGTATCTGGGTAAATGGTTGAGCAACCATGGACCACATTTTTTCTTTTGGGAAAGACCGGAGAGGAGCCGGCCAGGAAGCAATTCAATCTGGTGATTGACGAAGAACCTTTGGACAATGCGTGACAGTGTGTCGCGCTTACCCTTGTTGAAATATGGCTGGGGCCCAAAACCCCTGAAGGTAAGGAAGGACAACTGGCTCCAACACCCTCGGAGATGTGGCGCTGGCTGTTTAAAGTACCGGCAATGCGTACTAGAAGAGTGCGAGAGCGATATCCAATACCACCCCATACCATAATACCGGTGCAGGACCAGTGTGTGTTCAGCATCCTCTCTTCACGGTGTCTCCAGACTCGAATCCGACCATCGTGGTGTTGCAGACAGATGCGTGACTCGTCAGTAAAGACAACTTCATTCATTCTGCCGCCCACATCCTTCTTTCATCGCATCATTGGCGGCGGGGATGTCTGTGGTTCTGCGTCAAGGGTAGACCAAGCAATGGACGTCTTGCGGACAGACCACTCTGCTGTAAACGGTGTCGAATGGTACGCGCAGACACTGAATGATGCGTTACAGACTCAATGTGCTGTGCTATGGTTCGTGATGTGCCTGAATGATCCGTCACTGCCCTGCGCACAATTTGCCTGTCCTTACGTGAAGTGGTGCACTGAGGTGGATGCGATCGACCACGTCGGTCCGTCGTACCCTCCTGCATCCAACGGTCACATATCCGCATTACAGTTGTTTGGTTTCGTCCAACACGACTACCGATTTTCTGAAAGATAATCCGCAATCTCGGTAGGCCACTATCCTTCCTCTGTCGAACGCGGATACTTGATCAAAAGCTGATCGCTGTTTTTTACGAAACGTATCTGATCGTTTTTTTTCAAAAAGCACAATTGTCGAACTTGAAATCGTCGAAATCTCCAAGTCTTAAATAGCGCTTTGAGGTGGCGCCACAGGCGCGCGCGTGATGTGTGTCTGCGCTGAAATTCTAATCATTTGCATATCTCAGCTCCGCTAATGCGTGTTGTAAATTTCATGTTATTTACATGCTTTCTTCAGGGTGTTGCATTTACGGTGGCCAGCAGTGTATTTTCTCCTGCATCTAAATGCCAGAGAACATCTTTTCCGTATATAAGTAAGTTTTTAAATTCTTTTAAAATAATAATAATAATAAAAAAAAATAAAATAAATTTAATTTACCCTATTCTGCAATATACATGTGATGACTTTGAGCCTTGACAGATTCAATGAGCATTAGTGTCTCTACACGCGGCGAGCCTTTAGTGGCACCTAAACCCGAGATCAGTAACTCCAGCCTCGAGTTCAAGACCATAATCGCCGTGTAAGGCAGCGGTGCACGTTAAATCTGTTGAGAGCTGAAACGTTCTCCCGTTGGTGTGGTGTGGTAGTTAGGAGAGGGGGTGTCAGCTCAGGTGTCGTCCACGTCACTTGACCATGGTTCAAAATTACATGGTCCGTCGCCAAAAGCCCTCGTGTAGCTGAATAGTGCGACGTTAATATTCAATCAATCAACCAAGACCATAATCATTCGGCTACATCGCTTCCTAAATCGATGCCAAAAGTCTAATAATGACACATAAGAAATTGAATTGGAATTCAAAATGCTCTTGATTTATGGGTGGAAGTTTTGAGGAGGAAATCAAAGCCCAATTTGAGAATTAAATTATATATAACTATTGTCAATAACTTTTTAAGTAGATCTATTGTAATGTTGGACGGATCAAATAAAATAAACACTCGTCAAAACTGTAGTTCGCATTTGTGAGATTGCCATTAAAGGCTTGCCGTGTAGAGACACTAATGCTCATTGAATCTCTCAAGGCTCAAAATCCTCACATGCATATTACAGAATAGGGTAAATTGAATTTTTTTATTTTATTATTATTACTATTTTTAAAGAATTTCGAAACTTACTTATACGGAAAAGATGTTCTCTGGCATTTAGATGCAGGAGAAAATAAAATAAATTCGTAGTCACCCCCTTTGTTTAGACTCCTCCCATAATAACAGCAGAAGGACTTTCACGCCGTCTAACGGGTAGAACAATATTCAGTGATAGGCAAGCTTCGGTACTGTAAGGACGTTGCAGGAAGTAGCATTTGTTCTTTCGCCCAAAACGTGCTATCTGTATACCCCATTATTGATTAAGAATAAATTAAAAAAAATCTAAATTTTATTATGCGTCTTGGCTTGAAAAACTGCAGAAATAAATTGATTTAACCCTTAACTTCCGCAATTAATTTAAATTTCTATGAAAAAATTATATCAGCTAGTTCTCAAGTAATAATAAAAGGGAAAAACATGAAAAAAAAAATTAAGCAATTTTAAATTGAATTTCAGTCATTTTTTTGTTTGATGCAGAAGTGCAACATTGTGCAGTAGTGCTGTAAATTACAAAACTTTTTTTTATGAGGATTTTATTATTCATCATAAAATGTTTAAATTTCTTACCTGGTTGTTTATTTCGTCAATAAACAAGAGGAAGCATAAAATATAGTGGATTCTTTTTATAGCAAAAACACAGTTCTTGAGGCATCAGAGATTCTTATAATTGTTGTGATTTCTGGAAAAAATGTTCTTTCACACATCTAGTGACAAAATTAGCATGTATTTCGTTGCAGTATTTTTTCCCTCAGATAAAGTGATTTGTAGATAATTAAAAAAAATATTGAGTCTGTTAAATTAAAATAAATCATATGTTGCAGAAATGCAACAGTTCGAAATTAAGGGTTAATTCAAAATCCTCCCCCTTTTTTTTTAAATTCTGAAGGACTTTTGAAGGACTGATTCATACCGCAATACTAAAAAAAATAAAAAAAAATCGAAAAACAGTTTATACTCATGCTGCTTTTGAGTTCCACATTAATGATCAATCAATCGAATAGCATCGCCATAAATAGGCTTCTCGAAAATATGAAAACATCTCATCAGTTTTTTAATGTGGTCTGTTATCTATAAGATTCTCTAGAAAAATTATGATTTATCGTTTATTAAAGTCAAGGAGGTACGCGAGGAGAACTGGTAACGAACCTCGTAATTTTGAACCATGATCAAGGAACGAGGATGACACCCGAGAAAAACTCAAAGATAAATGAGTGTAAATTTTAAGCCACGATAAAAAAAAATGTACATATAATGATGGAAAAATGTTGACAAAACTACAGATGTGTGTGTGAAGTATTTCCTTTGAAAAATTTATTTCTTAACTATATTTTTATCTAATCACAATCTTTTTATTATTACTAGAAACAATACAGTACAGATAAAACAAAAGCGTTCATTGGCCTGAATGCGATAAAAAAGTTCTAGACGTTTTATTAAGAACACATATAATTTTCTTTGTCTGAAAGTACAAAAGCATTTAAAAAAAAAACAAACTCAGTTACATATGTTAACAGCTGGAAAAATAAGAATTGGATGTTTAAATGTTTGCTTGTACTTCTAACTTCGGTTATTTTGTTAATTATTCCTATTACATGTAGATAAATATAACAGTTACCTTGTTTACAAAGGTGAAATTATGTGTTATTTTCTTTTTTAAGTTTTGGGACATTATAACTTTTTAAGTTGTCTTTAGCCAAATTTTTCGTTCTAGTAAAATTTTAATTCAATTATTTTATTTTTTTTAGAAAAAAAAGATTGATATGTTTCTTTTAAACATAGTGATTAAAAATCCAGTCAATATCTTTTTTCTGGGATAATTTTTTAGCTGACTTAGTAATAAATATCCGTATTTGTTTTTCAGCATTTCTAAAAAAATGACTTCGAAAAAGGCGAGATTGAATGGCGAAGCAGTTTATTTAATTCAAGATCAAAGTGATGAAATCTATAAAAACTATTCAACTATCATTAAGGTAAGAGCTTTGAATTTTATATGGTGTCGTCCACGTCACTTGACCATGGTTCAAAATTACCTAGTCCGTCGCCAAAAGCCCTCGTGTAGCTGAACAGTGCGACGTTAATATTCAATCAATCAATTGAATTTTATATACCGTATTTACTCGAAACTAAGTCGCCATCGATTCTAAACCGCACCCCAAATCCTCTACACGTTTTTGAGAAAAAATAAAAAAAAGAATGAGTAAAATCTGATACCTTATATCCCATACTCAATATTCGGTACTTAATGGGTACAGTCGATTTTAGGTAAAAATCTGTTTTTTCAATTACCGATTAATTTTTTTTAAATTTGCAGGAAATGTGTACATATATATTACTAACAGATATTACTAAATGTACTAACAGATATTAATGTACAAAATTTAGTGAAAATATCTTTAATGGTGTCTGAGATATTAATTTTAATTGTAAGAAATAATTAACACATTTCAAAATGTTCCATGTCGCCCAACCGGTATAGTGGTTAGCGATGCTGACTGCGGTGCCGTAGGGACTGGGTTCGAATCCCGGAGAACACATGGATGTTTGTAAATGTATAGTGCCTTTGCGGTATGGGGGTACTCTAAATAGGCGTCGAGCCGCAAGTCCTCTCGTGTGGTTGGTAGAGGGGAAGAGGAAGTGGGCTGACCACTTCAGGGTTTTTCTCCCTCCTAAATTGGGAATTTAGAACCGAGCAAAATCGTACTGTCACCTGCACTTGGTGCTCAAAGACTAAAGACTAAGGTAGGCGTAAAAATTCACAGCCCTTAAGATCGAGGCCCGTGAAATTCATCACGGCTGACTTCATCAGGCAGGTGGCATTAGTCACAACAACAACAAAATGTTCCATGCGCATTCAGATTCATTTTACACTGTCACTATTCTCTCATAATGTTCATTGTATACATAAAAATAAAACTTAGTGACGTTTTTTTCTATTTCTTTTTTAAGAAAATTAAAAAAAAAATACTTATGTTTAACTTCAGTGGTTATATTCTCTTAGGCTGCTGAACATACTGCACAAAATTAAAAAACGTCCACTAGCATTTATTTATACGTCCATAGTGAATATATGTGCAAATTTTCATAGCGGGAGAATGTATGGAGCATTTTAAAGTTATTGAAGCGACAAAAATCATAAAATTTTCATATGAAGGTTCTTATGTCCATGATGATTATAAGTTCTCAACCACATTTCATGAAAGAAATTACTGCTATAATTAAGGGAAACCATATTATTTTTAAGTTATAAACTGATTTTATTTGTGCTGTTATAATAAACATGATGTAATCTTCAGCAACAAACTCTCTAATTTTCAGTAGGAAAAAAAGAACTGATATTTTGACGTAATCATCTGAAATGTGACTGAAAATACAATTTAGCCATGCAAACTCTAGAACTTTATATACAACAAATCTAAACGTTAAATAATATTAATAATAAAACACGTCTGCATAATAACTCATAACAAATCGTAGCATAATAACTTTTATGAAAACTTACCATGTATTATAACAGTACAGTGGTTTCGAACTATATGCGTCCACACAAATAAATAAATAAACAGTTAATTCTAAACTTTTCTTGCCCTTAACAGAGGAGTCATCCTTTTTTTAAAATTTTATTGCCATTTTAATATTTTTGAATCTCCCTTTTTTTAAATATTTTTCTGTAAAAAAAAAAAGAGAGATGTGGTCAAACACGTGTTCGAACTGAAAAGAGCATAACTTCCATAAAAAACGATCAGAATTGAAAAATTCTTTTTGAATTCTGTAGCAGTGATTGCAAGAATTGCTAATATGCTAAAAGTGAGAAATTGAAAATCTGATCGATTTTTACCTATTTGAAAGAGTCTACTGTACCCTTAAGAATTTTTTTTTTTTTAATTTCTTTTAATGAGAAATGATAAGTTAATAGTTAATTTATTTTACCAGCAAAATGGTGCAACGGATAATAATTGCTCCCCCTCGGCAAAGTCAGGTTTGGGGTCCCAAGCAGTACTTGGCATCATCCAAACTACTTTGGTCCCCCTAGAATTCTGCTCCCTCCTTGATTCCGGGGTCGTCAGTATCTTTTGAAAATGATTCGTCACTCCTAATGTCACAGATCAATTCGGAATTGGTTCCGGCTTCACCACATTTTGCCACACGATGTCGTCATCCGTGCCATCCAATACATGTGTTATACAATATTTATTTCAAAAGAATGTATTATAGAAGGATGTAAAATGGATGATAAAAGGATGATAAAGACAGTCGAGAACACATTTATAAGCAAAAATTATATCATTTTGGGTATGCCGACGACGTATTGGCCGCGGTAGCCGAGTGGACAAGGTATCGGATCGTGGATGGCTTGTCATGAGTTCGAGCCCAGTACCACTAAAGACCCGCCGCTTAGGGGAGCGATGTATGTCAAATCTGTCGAGAATTGAAACATCCTCCCGTTGTTGTGGTAGTTAGGAAAGAGTGATGTCAGCTCAGGTGTCGTCTTCGTCACTTGACCATGGTTCAAAATTACGAGGTCCGTCGCCAAAAGCCCTCGTGTAAGCTGAACAGTACGACGTTAATATTCACTCACTCACTCACGCCGACGACGTATATTTGTTTCATCCGTGTCAATTTGTCAGTGGCGGTTGCTCTGCTTCCATTTTTTTCTGCATATAAAATTGCCTCGCTTTTTCTACTTGCGCCATAGTGAACCTATCTTGATTGATATCTTTGATGTTTAGGTGTTTAAAAGAAAGCGTATTCAAAAAAAAAAGTCCTAAATACAAGCAGACATTGAAGTTTAGGATAAACTGTGGAATGGTATAAGTCATCGATGCAAGTGGCCAGAATGGAAGGCTACATTTTTCCTTTTGAAAGGGATTGAAACTCAGTGTTCCGCATCCGATAAATGTTTGGCCTTCAATTTTTAGCCGAACCCGATTTTCAGTAGCATTAACAATGAAAAAATAGTGCACCTTAGATTCGAGTATAAAAAATACGGTATTTCTCTTTATGTCAATTTTTAATTCATTTTTCCAGCCATCTCTTTTCATGGTCGCAAATTGAGAGCTATCTCAACTAAAATTTATTCGCTTTGTAACGCGTATTTTTTGGAAAACTTTGGGGAAGTAATGTGCAGAAAGGTGTTCTCTTTGGAAGGCCTCGGACTTTATAGATTGTGGATTCATGACTATATATCCTAACAAACACCTTCGTGTGGAATTAGGGAGATTCAAGGCGCTAAAACTAACTTGTTCCAAGTGTCGTTATATGCAAGATGAGTGTTCTAAATCCTTACTAATATTATAAATGCGAAAGTATGTTTGGATGTTTGTTCCTCTTTCACTCAAAAACAACTGAAGGGATTTCAATGAAACTTTACAATGATATAGCTTATACATCAGAATAACACATAGGCTATAATTTATAACGATATTGTGCGAAGTCTCCAAAATATAACCATAATTGTCAAGTAAGTAGGGAAAAATTCTGCCATCTGCAAAAAATCCCGCGACAGGATATATCTATCTTTAATGTGGGAAGGAAAATTTTTCCCATTTTGTTTTGTCTACACCAGGTGCCAGGAACTGCGAAAGCTTGATCAGGCGGAGCGTGAGGCAGATTACATTTTTAACATAAAATAAATACAATAGAAAGTAATATTAACGTATTATACTTCTCTATATATAAATTATTTACACTATTTTAAGCGTTCATTACACAAAATCTATAACAATGTTTCTTTTGCTGAGCAGAGATCAGCTTAAGAAGGTGTTTTCAAAAATCGACCCACAAGAAAACAGGGGAAAAGTTAAAATAAAAAACCCTTTTTTATCTGCTATTACAGACATAAAATTTAACAAACATGGTTTTCTTTTTGTTTTGTTTTTTTGTTTTGTTCAGCTGAGATATGCAAAAAGTTTTTTTTTTGTTTTGTTTTGTTCAGTTGAGATATGCAAAAAGTTTTTTTTTTTTTTGTTTTGTTTAATGTGCCATTCACGTAAAATTAACTCATTAAAAACTTCTTTATCCGTCAATCCGTATTGTTTAATTTTTCAATTCACCCGTGCGAAGAGAACGGGGATACCAGCTAGTTTAGTAATAATTTCCTCCTTTTACAATGGGTCAAAATCATGATGTACATCCAGGGGCGTAGCTATCACCGCATCAATGTTTTCCGGAACGTTTAAGAAAAAGGGGCCTGAAATGTGTAAGTAAAAAAATTGAAAATGTGATAAATTATCCCATTTACAGAACCCCATTTTTTTAAAGGGGATTTCCAAAGGGAAATTTTTGATACAGGGCTCACACTCAGGATTTGCTACGCTAGTAGGTACATCACCCCCGAAACTACTGTACAGCATTTATCAAAATTTAACTCTTGCTCTGATAGTTCAGAGATAATGGTTCATACGTCGAAATACTCAAGTCACAGGTTAAATTCTTAGTTTTATTAAAGTTTCATTATATGAGGAATAACAGAAGCTTCTCATTAAATAGTGGCCGGGGTTGTCGAGTCAGGGTTTAAATCATGATACCCCTTAAGATACGCCATATAGAGGGGCTGACACATGTTAAATTTATCATGACAAATTCTTCCCATTGGTGGTGCCAGCTCAGGTGTTGTCCTCATTGCTTGACAGTAGTTCAAATTTATGAGGTCCGTCACCGATATATTACAGCAGAACCTGTTTTTATGCTGTCCTTTTTTATGCGATTTTTTTTGTGTGTGAATTTTTCACTGTAATCTTTTTTATTGCGGTATATGAATTTCAACGGCTTTGATGCCACATTAATGTTTTCTATCAATGTACCAGTGACGATGGAGAATGTTAGGCCCCCCCCCTTGTGAAGTCAACTTTGCCTTTAATATTTTATAAACTGGGTGAATACGTACTTGCCGTTAGTCAGGCCTTGGGTCCCTCCCCTCGCGAGGCGGGGGTTGCCGGTGTGTACGTTACGTCACTGCAATGTACATATATACACTTTCAAGATGCCCTGTTCATTTGATATAAACAGTCTCCCGACAATGCACGTTCAGTTGCTTTCTCTCAATTTGCCAACAGCCCGCGTTTGATTGAAAACGAAACTGTCAATGACAGTGACATTATCAATAATTTGATTGAATATGAAGACAGTCAAGAAGAACCAGATTCTTTGAGAGCGGATAAAATATATGCATGGATACAGCTTTCCAAAAAATTGAAAAGTATTTTCTACAAATAGATGCCAATTCCGAAAGGAGTATGAAATTTCAAAAAGAGCTTTGATCACGCATATCTGGTTATTGTAATATTTGCTAGCAATTGACCAACTGACCTTCTCGCAAAAACTTATCTCTTAATTTAAGGTGCCAAAAAATAAATCAATTGAAATTGCTTCTTAAAGTGACGAAAGAGATTTTGAACTTATTCATCGCAGGAAAATGAGGGCTTTGGATTACGATGAGTAGCAGTGAATTAAGTATGTGCATTTTGAAAAGTTTTCCATGTATATAATGAGAAACTAAATGTTTTAAAAATGTTTCCACGTGTAATTTTTATTATTTATTTTGGTATGGAAGTACTTTCTCATAAATTTCGTAAATAATTGTAGCGACTTTTTTTTGTAGTCTTTCGAAGTTTGTTGTATGTAAGGATTTATAAAATTTTGTAATATTTTTTTGTGCGGTTTATTGTTATGCGGTTGCTATCTATATATATATACCGCATAAAAAGAGGTTTTACTGGATTTACCAGATATTCGTAAAAACAGAGATCAGTGCATAGTAACACAACAAAATTATGAAATATGTAGGAAACTCTTCAAAATTTGTAAAATAAATTGAAAGTTCGATAGATTAAGATGATTGATAAAGATTAGATTGAAGAATTTGGTGGTAAGTATATTTACTGCATCTGGTAAAAAGTTAATAGAAAAAGAGTAAGGTGATCAATATAGTCCGTTTCCTGCACTTAAAAAGAAGAAAAAGAAAGAAAAAAAAAGACTTCATGAACGAGCTTTTATGGTAACTCATTAAAAATATTAAACATGCAGCAATCAAAAGAAGTTAAAGTACCCATAGTTTAAAAGTAACCAAAGGGTTGTTTTTTAATAAAGACGCTAGACAATGGTTAGATATCTTATCAAAAGGAAGCATCACAAATTAAGATAACAAGATAATAAGTACCATTTCCTCACTCTTTATTTCTTAAGGAATTAAACTCAAGTAATTCGATTTTACAAATGTTTTGTGTTTCGGGCTTCATAAGGTTTTTGGGATCGAGGATATATCTAATATAGCAATTCAGCTTGTATTAAAAAAAAAAACCCGCCCCATAATGGTTTTTTTTTCCATTTAGTAATATTGGAACAGCTTTTTCAGTCGGAGTCCCCAAATGTGGAGGATTTAGGTGGCACTATCATAGGGAGTTCTTTTGCTAAACTTTACGCTTGAATTAATTTTTAAATTTAAGCTCGTCGGTTGCTAAAAATGCCGTGATTTATTTTGGAGTACCAGGGCCAAAATTTATATCGGGGTCTTTATGCCCCATAATCACATCACATGACATGACATGCGGGCCTATGATTTCCGCATCCAGAAAATCTATCGATTCCAGCTGAGATCAACCCGCAAACGGGCTTCGAAGCGCGTACGCTACCTCTAAGCCACCTAGTCGACTCACGATAGTTATCATGTGACCAACTAATTAAGGGGGTACTCCAAGGTAGGTCAGCCAATAAGAATGGTCTAGTTAGTATATATCTGCACTGTTATAGAATTTAAATGCGGTTTGGAATTTTGCCAAAAACAGATTAGATGATTTAATTTTTTTAGAAAAGTTATAGAGTATATCTACCTAATTTAATCTTTTACCGTGAATATTTTAATTTAATAAAAACTAATTATGATACACAAAACAGATTTTTAGATTCACAATTAAATATTAGTTATCATGTCTTAAAATGTATCATTTAGGATAAAAGAGGCATTTTTAATTTTAACAGTATTAAAATGCCTTTTTGGAATAGCAATAGACACAACTCAATTTTTACAAACATTATAATTAATTACTTACAAAATAACGATTTCATAACTGAATATAAAAAAATCTCAATTATAAAAAGTTTTATAATTATTGGTCAGAACATAACTATCCTACCAACTTCCTTGAAACATATACTCATAAATATAATGTAAATAATATATTTCGATAATTTTTACATTCTTTATTTAATATATATTTTTCACATACATTTTTATTCCAGTTTTTCTTTTTAAATTACTGTAGATAGGAATCAGTTAAAACTGTCCTTGTTCACACTAATTTTTAAAACATTTTTTCCTTTTGTTAGCATTTTCTTTTTCTCAATGTTACTTTTTAGATATTTTAGGTATATTTGAATTTTTTTTATTCTTATTTAATTGATTTCTATATGTTACTTTTTTAAATTATAAACCTTATTCTTTTTCTTATTTGTTATATTTATCTGTTTGTATTTTGGTTTTTGTTTATCATTCTTAAATTTTTAACCTTACTAATCCTGAATTTTTGGTTTTGTTCTTTCATTTACATTAAAAATTTTCTTTTTACTAATTTTTCCTTAAAAAGTTTAATTCGGGTTAAAATTTACCCTTCCGGCGATTTGTGGATTTTTATTAAATCAAATAGCTTTTGTTTTTGCAGACATTAAAATTTTCTTTTTTTATTTTTTAACAAAAAAACACATGACATCATGAACTACACATCTTGTACTATTTTTCGACTCCAACATTGAGACATTTGTCGTAGTGTGCAATCAGTTTGAAGAAACCATTCCGGGAAAATCCGGTGCCCTGCGAAGCCAAGAATTGCCCACAGCCTGCTGCACCTCAGCATTGTCATGTCCTGAGAATGCAACTTTCATTGCAGATGAGGTTGCTCATATCCGAAGGACAGAAACCGCGACCTATGGATCCGAAGCCGAGTAGCATGACCACTAGACAAAAGTGATATCTCTTGACCGGAGGCTGTCCCTGGTTTATGAAGATACCACCGCTACAATATTCCCCATCAGTGAGTCGATGGATAGACGAACGAACAATACATTTGTTATGGCGAGAGAGTGAGTTGTTGTTAGTTGGTGGTGTTGCTTCAAGTGAGTCTGACGACTTTAGTTGTTGCGTCAAGTGGGTCTGACGACTTTGATTGCTGTTGGTGCGGGTAGATGGCGTTCTGACAGATCAGAAGGTTGCGCTTTTCTTAGTTCAGTCAAGGTCATCAGTGAGGTAGCGACATCCGGAAGACAGAACCCGTGACCTAAAGATCAGTAGCCGAGTAACACGATCACTAGACAAAAGTGATCACCTCTGCCAGGAGGCTGTTACTAGCTTATGAATATACTACCGCTACACAGAAAACAAGGGAAAGAGTCAATGGAGCAATGTTGTTTTCAATTGTGGAGAAGGGATGGGAGGCCCACTTCAACCTTCATCTTCCACAATCTGCCTAGGAAAGGGAGGTGCCAGCTCAGGTTTCGTCCAAGGCACTTGACCTGGGTTCGAAATTACGCGGTCCGTCACCAATAGCCCTCGTGCTGCTTTATAGTGTGACGTAAATTTTCCTGTCATTCACTCCACACAATTTACCCTTCTTCTTTAAACATGCAACTCCAGCGACCAATCATTTAACGAGACATGACCACTTCACCACATATGGTTGTTTTGTAGGTGTGTATGAATGACGGGTGTCGGCAAACCGCTTTTCTTTGCATAGATCGTTGCGGCTCTTCAAACTCCTAGATATATGAAATGGCCGCGGTAGCCGAGTGGTATAGGTATCAGACCGTGGCTTGCCTTGTCACGAGTTCGAGCCCAGTACCACTAAGGACCCGCCGTGTAGGGCAGCGATGCACGTTAAATCTGTCGAGAGCTGAAATGTCCTCCCGTTGGTGTGGTGTGTAGTTAGGAGAGGGGTGCCAGCTCAGGTGTCGTCCACGTCACTTGACCATGGTTCAAAATTACGTGGTCCGTCGCCAAAAGCCCTCGTGTAGCTGAACAGTGCGACGTTAATATTCAATCAATCAACCTAGATATATGAATTATTAAAAAAAATAATTATACCTACTGAATCCAATACATTTGTTATACAATATTTATTTCAAAAGGATGTATTATAGAAGGATGTAAAATAATTATGAAAGACAGTTGAGAACACATTTATAAGCAAAAATTATATTATTTTGGGTACGCCGACGACGTAGTGACCACGGTAGCCGAGTGGACAAGGTATCGGATCGTGGCTGGCTTGTCATGTGAGTTCGAGCCCAGTACCACTAAAGACCCGCCGTGTAGGGAAGTGATGCACGTTAAATCTGTCGAGAGCTGAAACGTCCTCCCGTTGGTGTGGTGTGGTAGTTAGGAGAGGGGGTGCCAGCTCAGGTGTCGTCCACGTCACTTGACCATGGTTTAAAATTACGTGGTCCGTCGCCAAAAGCCCTCGAGTAGCTAAACAGTGTGACGTTAATATTCACTCACTCACTCAACAACACGTACTTACATTGGTAACCACGTTGTCAGTACACGTCTGGTTGCCATAGTGATTTGTACTCAAATATTCTCGGGCATTCTGGTACATTGCTGCTTGACGCCTTGCGCTTGCATCATTCCTCCTACGCTAACGCTTATATCTTATCGTTATGGTAGAGGAATTCATAAAATTTTCAAAATCGTAGTGGTCTCGAATATGTCAAAACTAACGTGAAAGAACGTTGTAAAATTTACTAGTAGTAAAGCAATCATTTTTTTGGTCAATTTTCTATGACATAGAATTTTATATATTACAGTGAATTCTTCAAGTTTTTTTAAAAAAAAATTGAAAATTCTTACTAGAGTTTTTCGAATCAACTCAACTTTTAGTTTATATCCAAAACACCATTCTTATCTTTTAATATGAATTTAATAATATTATTATGTCTACCACTGAGATAAATGTAGATTTCACTTCAATTTTTTTCATTAATTCACATGATTAATAGTATTTATTTATCACATATTGCTTCTAAGTGGAATTCCATTTTAGGAATAATCCAAGTCAGAACACTTCCATGTGATGGTGATCAATACATTTATTTAATTATATTTGCGTATTGTCATTAGTTGAAATTTTTCAACATTGTAAATATTTATGATTATGATTGGAAATATAATAAAACTCCTTTTTTAAACGTTGAAAAAGATATTTTACTGTTCATGTATTTATTCTCATAAAAAAAAGTTACTTAAAGTTAGAAAACAACGTAATGAATTTTTAATGTATCATTACTTAACAAATTAATTTGATGAATCCTACCCTGAAATGAAAGAAAAAAAGCATTTGAGTTTATCTTAAAAAATATTCTACATTTATTAATTGTGCTTGTAAATAGGTATGATGTCTTTTATACTTTCATCCCGATACAGACGTTAGTATATGCTTATTTTATCAATGTTACAATACTAGGAGGAGTTATTATTATTACACAGCTGTTTCCTATTGAGACTTATAATTTTCATTTAAATGAGTTTCATTATTATGCATATATTTTTCATCGCATCGCTATTGTAAACATAATTTTATTTAGTCATTGCATGCGTTAGTATGACGTAGCACTTTTTAAATTGGTCTTGCGCTACTGTGAAAACAATCTAAAAAATATAAATATATAATTCAAAGTTTTGCAAACTAAAATGGCAACAATAACACAGTTGAACCTGTTTTTGTGCGGTTGATAAAAAATAACCGCACAAAAAAAAAATGTTCGAAAATTTCATGAATTCTTACATATAACAAGCCAATTTGTCGAAATACTACAGAAAGTTTTTTTTTATGCTGTAGCACAAAAATAAAATCGCATAAAAAAGGACCGCACAAAAACAGGTTCGACTGTATATTAATAAACTCTTAGGTTTAAGGCTAAGACTTCAGGGTTAACAGTTTTTATTTTGCCATTTTTTGCTTTATTTGTCTATACTACTAAACTGAATTAAAATTTAGAAGAAAAAATGAGTAAGATATAATTTTAATTCCTTTTTTTAATATTAAAATTTATAAACGCACCAAAAAGTAATCTATTTACTTTATTGTACTGAATCGAAACAAAGAAAATTGAAGAACTGTTGTTAATTGCTAATAAATATATTCTTCAGTGAAATTAACGTTTTATCTGTTGAAAAAATCCATGCTGGGCAAAGTGGACACAGCCTTTCATCCTTTCAATGGGTAAATAAATGAGTACCAAGCTTGCTTGAGAACTGAACACTGGGAATTTCGCGTCAGAATGACCACTTGACCGAAAACATCTGCACATGCACCCCAGCGTCTAAGGTCACGTAAACTGAGATAAGCATAGTAGGCCTTGGCCCTCATGGGCTTTTGCGCCACTGAGTTCAGTTCAGCATCTGTTGGAAATATAGAAACAATATGTGTTTAAATAAGTTATAAACAAAATTAAAGGATTAAAGCTATAGAGTAAACTGTAACGAATTCGTGTATAATGTCTAAACAAGTGAACCCTTAGTGACATCTATGATTAAATAAAGAAAATAAAAATATAAAAATGTAAATTAGTTCAAAGTAGTATTTAACGTATTACAAATGTATAAAATTTAAGAAATTTATTTCTACTATTTATAATTCAGTAGAACGCCCCGTTTATCCGAACGTTCATTATCCGGAGAGTAAAGTGTCCGGACCAGTTTTTTTTGTTAACTACATGTACTGTATATGAATACGTTTGCGAACAGTGCAATACTGAACAGTTTTGTTTCGCGTGAGGCCAAAAATGACGGGAAGACCAAAGGTGAGGGATATTTGGGGAATTTCAGTTGTGTGATTTGGTGAACATCTGCGCGGAATATTAGGTCAGTTTGTTTCTAAGTCAGGGGGTGTATACGTGTTCTTTTGTAGAGTTGTGAACTGCTATGGCTTCGAATTCAAAACGGAAGCCCAGCGTCTTGAACATAGAGATAAAACTTTAAATATTGAACCGTCTCGTGAAGGGAGAAAGTGGATCGTCTCTAGCTCACAGTTTTATAATGTTGGAAAGTCAACAATTTCTAAGATGGCAGAGAAACCTTTTTAAATTTTGCGCCAAAATTTGACTCAGAAGATGGCTCGAAGAAAAGGAAAACCACGAGAGAAGCAAACGATGTTCTTGATCGTGTACTCTACTTGTGGTTTTCACAAAGAAGAAGCAAAAGGGACCCGATATCGGGTCCTCTGTTGTGTGGAAAAGCTCAGGAACTTAACGAGAAATTAGGCAGTTCGACTGATTTCAAAGTTCAAAACGAAGGTGTACAATGGTACGGCGAAAAATAAGTGATTATTTTCCACAATAAAAGTAAAATTGTGACATTTTGTGCCTATTTTGCTTTTTCTTCAAGCACGTTTCCCACATATGATGATTTTCAATATTCGAATAGCGTCCGGTTTCATTTACTGCATGGATCGCATTCGGTTTTCGGTTATCCGAACAATCGTGTATCCGAATGGTGTCTGGTCCCAATTGATTCGGATAAATGACGTTTCTACTGTATGATACATATTATACAATTGGTGTTGCAATGGATTGCGTTTTATTGCATTGTGCTGTCTTGCATTGAATAGTAGCGCAAACATACAGAAATAAATCTTTATATGGGGGGCGCTAACTAATATATTACAGTACTTTAATTTGAAAAGTTATCAGGTGTGGACATTTTATTGTTAGCTAATAAAAGACCCTTTAAGGCTAGCAATTGCTGCGGTCTTCCTTGAAAAAAAAAGAAGCATAAACTGATAACAGTTTTATTAAATTTTCCCGGTGCTTTTCTAAAAGTTGCGATACCCTTCCCCTCCTCTTCCTCCCCACGAATAAGAGGTATTTAAGTCAAGTTGAATTGTCAAGTTTTGATTCCACCAAAGATTCGTTGTATATTTTGGCTATTGCATGTTACATGGTACTAGACACAGTCTTCATATCCCCTCAGGGGGTTCACCTTCTTTAGGTGGATACAGGTGTCACAATCCCGAGGTACCCTAGTGTTCTTTTCCTTTTCCCAAGGGGTTTACTATGTTTGGTAAACACGGGTGTCACGACCCCGGGGTACCCCTGTGATCCTTCTCTATTTTCGACCCTCCATCTTGTCATCCAATTTCTCCTTTTCTTCTTTTCCCGTCCAGACCACAGAGCTATGAATGTTTGGCGCAGTATAGCCAAAACTGGCTCTTGCGCCATAAGACACCAAACTCAACTCAACCCATTCTTCATATGGCATATATTCATACTGAGAATATGAGGCATCGGTACAGATGCCATTTTTGTCACACTTAAATTAAAATTATTAGTCCGTCTCTAATAGTTGTCATTTTTTTCTATACAGAGTCACATTATTTCAAATTAAACTTAAATAGTTTTAAATGCATAATAGAGTGAGCTCAAATTTCATTCCATCTGACCTTCATGAAAAACAGGGAAGGGGATACTTTATATGGATCCATCCAGTTCAGATATCGTCTACATCATTAGACACTAGCTTTAAAATATCTTCTCGACAAATGCTCATTAAATAACTCAAGTGTAACATTAATGAAATAAAGTAATATTTGAATGCATTTTGACATTTAAACATTTCAGAGAAGGAAAGACACGCGCATTCACTCAAACGTGTTTTTAAAATACATTTTAATATAAATATAATTTTTTTTATTTAAAGTATTTATTTATTTATTTGATTTGTGTTTATTTTGATCATCTTTAAGGCATCCGACTACTTGCGACAACTTAAAAAAAATGGAGATATGGCAATTTTTTTCTTATGGTTTCTGTGTTGTTGTTGCTCATGCCACCTGTCTGACATAGTCAGATCGAGGCCCACGAAATTCATCATGGCAGTGGGCTAGATGTACGCCTGTCGTTGGCCTTAGCCTTGAGCACCTTACAGGTGACAGTACGATTTAGCTCGGTGAAATTCCCGAAGGGACGATAGATGGCGACACCACCTATCTCCACCTCTCCAATTTAGGCATGGAACTGAATTGGAGGGAAATTTTCTCCAGTTCCCTGCACTCGTGATTCAGCCCACAAGACTTTAGGACCCACTGATTTAACGAGCACGTACTCCGCGTGTACTCGGAGGGTATTTGGAGGAACGGGCATCGAACCCAGGCCTGCCGGTCCGGAGTCCGGTGTTCTAACCACTAGGCTACCCACGGCCTTTATGGTTTCTAGATTTATTTAGTGCATTTTAAGAAAAATATACTAAAATTAAGAAGAGAAATCATTATTAATAAACTGGGAAAAAATTTGGTAAAAATTAAAAAAAACTACATAAACGCGGCCCATTCTGTGTTAAAAGTTTATGAATAATTTTTCACTCTCGATGTGTTGCTTTACTGTTCATTTTTGAAATTAACTTCAGGATAAGATATATTTTAATTTTTACAAAAATAGAGCAATTTATCTTAGGTATTATACAAAATTTCTTTAAAAAACAAACAAACAGTGATTATATTTACATAAGGGACTGTAAATTTTGTAATAAAACAGTGATTGATAAATCTGAAGGTTAAAACACTTCTACTATTATACAGAACATACACAAAAAATTTCAGTTATTTTCAGAAAATTTTTGAGCAATCGCTGTCCCCGTTTGAGCATTTTCAAAAAAAAAAAACTTTTCTAGTAAAACGCATTTTAGAGACATCTTGCTTAAAGTAAGTGCATCTTCTTTTTCTAAAACACTTGTAGTTTTTGTTCTAGTGAATAGAAAGTAATAAATTTGGAATTTTTATAAAATTAATAAGATGGACAATAAAATAAAATCATAAAAAAATTGTCAATTTTGGTAAAATTCACAATTTTAGGGTAGTTGGATACCTTAAAAATCCAATCTGTATATTATTTCAAACCAAAAAACTATTAACTTTATCTAAGCCACAATGTTAAAATTATTTGAGAGCATTTAATTGTTTGCTTACAGATAATCAATGTTTACTTTTCTTTCTATAAACAATGATAAAAAATTCGTGTTGAGAATATCTAATTTAAATAAGCTATTTAAGCTAAAAAAATACAATTTCTTGTACATCATGATTTTCAAAATGCATTAGTTTAAAAAAAAGTTACAAACGACATGTTCCTGTGTTATTTCCAAACACATAAGAAATTGTCATCATTTTCTTTGATATTTTATCTCATAAACTCGAGTGAAATGATATCACTTCGTCTCGATTGATAACGATTCCTGGGTATGCTTTTAAACCCACAACAAACTTAATTTTTTGCTATATCACGATGGGGAAAAATCAAGATGTACCGAACAGCATACAAACAGTATATACATCGCAACAGCAATCGGTGTACACAGTGGTAAGTTGCGTATATTCATTGTAATTATAAAATATTTGTCATCGATTATCTATCATAGAATAATTTTCTAAACGAGTTTTCGAATAAATGACTGGAAAAAATGATAATAGTGTTGCTGAAACTGTTAATGACATACAAACAAGAATTTCCTGTACGAGGCCAAACATATTGCAAGAATAAGCAAGCAAAATGTAGCTTTGTTTCATTTGCAATAAGTTTAAAAATGTTTTAATTAAATCGGATTGTACACGAAAAAATAATTCCATTTCAATTTTATGTGTATTTATCCTACGACTTGAAAAATGCTTTCATTAAAATGTCTAAAAAACATTCCGTTAATAAATTATAAATATCGAAACGTTTCATTTTTAATAATTTGAAAAATATAACTCATTTTTAAACATCCGTAATTAAAAAATTATTTTTCTTTGTGTGTATAGATGAAGAATTGTATTTAAGTCAATTCTGATCTCTTGGTTGCTGACTAGAAAGAAATAATGATGCTTATATATTTGTTTAAACAAATAAATGTAATTATTTATAGAAAACTCAGCTACTATTATGCAGAGATTATATGTTTAGTTAAATTCTGTTGGTTTAGACAGTGATTCTCAAACTTTTTTTTTTGTTGCGGTAGATTTTCAACAATTTCAAAATTTGGCGGCACAGTAACAATAAAATGAGTTTAAAAGAATTTTACTTATCTGTAATGCACTACGTAAAACAGTTTGTGATAATAATTTTCAATGGTAAATAAAATATGCATATGACAATGACAGCAAAATGTTTATCGAGTAATTAATTACAAATTAATTATAAGAATACATTTAATGCGTCATTTAAGGTTGATGATTTTTGGTGATTTCATTTATATTTGGTCATAAAAATGATAATGTCACTATCATTTAGTCACCTACATTTAAAAGTCTCGCGAGGGCGCGATTTTTTTCCACTTTTATATATTTGTTAATGCTGAAAATCCGAATTCTCCTAAATAAAAAGTAGAAAGTTGTATCAATATTTTAAAAGCTTTTTTGGTTATTATGAGATAATCGTCTCCAATTTTAATACAAAATGAAATAATTGATTCTACCGAATATTTTGAAATTAAATCTTGATTATTACAGAGCGAAATTAGTTTTTAGTTTTCATTTACAGATAATTCATATACAAATGTAGCCGTACACAAACTGATTACGAATCAACCTATCAACATAATATCCATCTATCCACAAAAGAATGAATGAAACCACGAATACCTTTAGTTTATTTCTATAAAATGGCCGAAGGATTCGGTTCCGGATTTATTTTTTTCTCAGAGTACAATTAATAATTTTAAAAAAAATTAGCACCATACAAAAGTGCCATGGCACAGTGGTTGAGAATCATTGGTTTACACATTTACCTTTAAAACAAACTCATGATTTTTAAGCAATACAACGAAAATCGCGATACGTTCTCTCAATTTTAAAATTATGTAATTTATTGTTATTTATTTTATACCTGCAAAGTTTTAAAAAATTTAAATATCAATGAAATACTAAAAACCGTTCTTTAAGTTTTATTATGATAATCTTTGTTGACTATTCAGTGACGTTTTTGAATTTTAAAATCAGTTGATTGATTTATATGAAATCAATAGATATTTTGATAACAATGAAATCGAAATGCTTTGATATCATTGCATAAATGAATAAATCGCTTATATGGATATTATTTGTCTGGTGCCAAGAATTTCCAGATAGGTTAGATTATAATATAAGGAAAAGAAACCAAACTTTCTAGATTTATTTTGTTGCTATTAAAACAACTAAAATATGACGTGAATGAATTTTGTGTTTTAAACTGTTTTTGGAATTTTTGATGAAGAATTAATCCTTCCCCTAGTTTCCCACGAGATCGATGAAGAACGATTTTAACTGTTACACTTTTTTGGTCTTCTAATTTTTTCAAATTTTTAAAACAACAACAAAAGAAAAAAAATTGAGAAACAGGTGGATTGAAATACCAAAACAATTTTGGAGATGACAAGCAGATTTATATTAGACTTTTGAGTTTCATAATACCATAAAAACAGTTCAATAAATCTCAATTGGATCTGAAAGCGAAAGGGTTACGTATCAATATTAAGCGTGATTAAGAAATGGGAGAAAAACGATAACTTACATAACATTTTTAAGAACTAACTCAAACTGAAGGAATCAATACACAGAAATAGCGTTTCTTATGTAATTTGATCGTTTGTAATATTCCAATTTTCACATATTATTTTTAAATATAAATAATTCTGAGTACAAATTTTATTCCGATTTTCTTTCATATTTTTGTGAGATTTGAAGTTCTTTGGAATACATTTAAATTTTCTTTTAACGATTAAGAATATATTAATAGACATCAAGGTTGATATTGAAATACAGAATCCATCATATTGTTAAGAAATTCAATATCAATGCTAATTCTAATTTTACTCTAAAATCTTTATTTTTGTCAAAGGACACATTGTGTGGATTATAATAAACACCTACAATACCAAAAATAAAAAAAATTGATTATATCATTGTAAATAATGTTAATGAAAATTTCTCTCTTCCTCTCTCACGCACTCATGCATATCATATGCGAGTATATCACGTTTCAGCTATTTTTTAGCATTAAAACTAACTTAATATAAGACTAAAATTTTTAATGAAAAAAATCGTTAAAAACTACAGGCTAGAAAAAAACTAGACTATTAATTTAGTGTAAACTGTAGAACTTCGGTGTAAGAAAAATATTTTATTTCTAGTGACATAGAAAATGCTGTATGTGTTTGCTGTGTTTAAACTTTTTGTACCCTCTTAGACCAAATTTTTAAAAAATCACCCATTTTACATTCAAATAAAATATCCCGAATGTGTTTTATTAGTTTCACTTACAAATTCCAAATATAAAATTAAAAGAATAAAATAAAAACTCAACCAATGTTATGTAAGTTACTAAAATTTTGAAAAATTCAATTTTATTAACATGCATTTTTTAAGCATATAGAACTAACGAATTATCCAAAAAAATTAATTTTAAACTAATTTTGATAAATATTATTGAATTTATTTCCTAAATTTCGATTTGCATTTTAAAATAAATACAAAACAAATCTAGAAGAGAAAATTAACTTCAATAACTAGTTATTTCTAAAAATAAATCTTGAGCAGTCACAAATTTTTCCACCGCTTCGAATTTTTTGAAATCATGGCTGTTTCAAGTATACATTCCCGTTACATAAGACAGGCAACTGTTTCGCAAGATGGCGCTCTATTTTTGGTTTCTTGCCCAGTCGCCGAGTCGTCTAAGAATAAAATATGGTGGAGAATAAAATGTTTAACATCTTCCCCCTACTTATGGTTTTACTAACTGAGACCAGTAAACTAATGACTCAAAGAGACGTTTAAAGTAATTTTCAAAAAAATGAATCACATTTCGAAGTATGTACAGTAGATTATTTCTAGTTTAATTGAGGTATCATAAAGGTTATTGTGGAACAATGTTCACCAGCAAGATTACTTTAAATGTAAGATATTATTTTTTAAATATAGAAGTTTGCCATTACTTGGATTCCCTTTTTTTAAGAGAATAAAAACTAAATGAAAACTCGAAATTATAAAATGTATTATTTAAGTAATCGTTTTTACGATTTGGATTTGAAAAAAGTTTTTAATATTCAAATCAATATAAGTAAAAAATTTGTTCTATTTATTTAAAAAAAATTATGGATAGATATTTTGAGAGGTTTTGAGAGGTATTATATAGAGAGGTTTTGTACATAAAATTTCTCTTTTTTTATGTTAAATTTCAATTATTTATTTTTCTAAATTTTTTTCTCCATGAAATTGTATTTACGTAAGAGTACTAAAATTTAAAATTCGAAATATTTTAATACAAAAAATTAAATTTTTAAATGTAATAATTCAAAAGCTAATATTCGAAACATTTCATTTTCTGGTTTTACAATTCTTCTTTTATAGATGTAAATAAAAATTAATTACTTCAAAAGTTGCACTGGCATTATTAAATGTTTTAACCTCTGAATATTAAAAAGAGAAGTTTTTAATTGATGTTTTTTTTTATTTTATTACATGTGATGGAATTTTTGCTTCATTTGTTTTAATTTTTAATATAAACTTTTGAATTCGTTTTAATATAATACACAGCGAAAAAAAATTTTTTAAAAAAATAAAGACTGTTGCATATTTTAATTCGAAAATTTCAGTATCAAATAATGATGAAATATTAAATATCAAAATGGTAATTTTTCCCTTATATAACATTCTTTCATTTCTTCTTTTATCTTTATTCTTATCTCCTCTTTCTTGAGGTATTTGATTTATATAACTTAGTTAGCTTTTTCTTTTTGAATTTTGTTACTTCACGCCATTTTATTATTCTCTTAAATTCTTTGTTTGAATAATATCACGAATGATAATTCTTTATCTTTTACTTGCTTGCAAAAAAAGTTAAAAGTATGGAAAAAGGGGAAAAACAAATGAAAAATTGACTAAGATAAGGATTTGAATGATTCGCACTAATAATATTCCAGTGGATGATTCGAAAAAAAGAAATTCATTTATCTTAAATATTGTACATTGTAATGGACATGTTAATGAAATATCCCTTTTAAATTATCCACAATAAATATTATTTAAATAGTGATTATAGATATATAAAAATTATCGGTGAAAGATACTACGCATAATGAATGGAGTTATCTGAAATACTGATAAGAGCAGCTAGAATAAATGCATCTATTTTCTCATTATCACCAAAGGTGTGTGTATTTTATATAACATGTTTTGGATTTATGATAAATTAATTTCTTGTACACGTGTGTGTGTGAAAACTTTTTAGGACGGTTTTTGACCTTCTAATTACAGCTTTTAATTTCTCGTAATTAAATTTATAATTGAATGTCTCTTGCCTTATTTTAACAACCAGCATTGATGAGTATCTTAAGTTAGATTAGAGTATATTAAATTGGTATTATTTTAATTCATATTTATTGAAACACTTAAACATTAATCATTAAATAAGCATGTATTGTAGCATTTAAATTCAAGAACAATTTCTAATTAAACATATCAAGCTTATTGATTAAATAAATTTAATGGACTATAGTTATTCCATGAAACCTAGATTGATTGATTAATTGTTAATTAATGTCTAACTTTGAAGCCTACTCGAGAGCTAATGGCAACGGACCTCGTAATTTTGAACCTCAACTAAGCGAAAAGGAACACACTTAAGGTGGCACACCTTTCTCAAAACTTCTATGACAAGCTCACACGTGAGGATTTTGAGCTTGGATAGATTTGACGTGCATCAACCTCTCTATATGATGAGTCCTAGACTTGAACCCATTTCTTGACAGAAAAATATGTCATGAGTTCGCGACCATGACGGCCGCGGTAGCCGAGTGGTATAGGTATCGGATCGTGGCATGCCTTGTCACGAGTTCGAGCTCAGTACCACTAAAGACCCGCCGTGTAGGGCAGCGATGCACGTTAAATCTGTCGAGAGCTGAAACGTCCTCCCGTTGGTGTGGTGTGGTGGTTAGGAGAGGGAGTGCCAGCTCAGGTGTCGTCCACGTCACTTGACCATGGTTCAAAATTACGTGGTCCGTCGCCAAAAGCCCTCGTGTAGTTGAACAGTGCGACGTTAATATTCAATCAATCAATCAATCAATCGCGACCATGACCACTTGACGATCATGGCCGCAATGGAACCTAGAGGCGAACACTTTGATTCATTATTAAGTTTTGCTTAATACAAATTCAAATTATATTACTGAAACTGGATTCATTAGTTTTCGAATAAGTTTTTTAAAAAAATATATTTATAAAGAAAAGAATGACAGAATTCTTTTCAATAATATGATGGTATCTGGTCTCAACCTTTTGCACTGATTCATTATAAGGAGTTTTATCGCATTCCTTATTTTTGTTATTGCATATCCTTGTCCTAATTTGTTTGAGATCTAAAACAGTGCCGGTTTACCCATTGGACGCTAGGGGTGGGCGCTCAGGGGTCCGGATAAGCTGGACTTAAAAGATTTTCTAGTTATAAATTTTGATCCTCCAGTGCCAAGAGGCCTGTAGATCTTCAGCGTCCAGGGCCCGAAATGAGCTTAAATAGGCACTAATCTAAAACCCTACCTGTCTGTCAAAATATGACAGACAGATTATGGGTTTGAATCTTCATGTCATCAAAAATCCTCATGACGAATGTAAAGTGGCTTTTTAATGCAATACATGAGCATCCAATCCTTCTAACATTTGTCATCTCGAGTATTGATGCACGTTAAATCTGCCGAGGATCAATGTTCTCGCATTGGTGTGGAGGTTAGGAGAGGGGTGTCAGCTTAGGTGTCGTCGTCGTCACTTAAATTATGAGGTCCATTGCCAATAGCCCTCGTGCTGCTTTAGAACGTGACGCAAATTAAAATGAAATCAAATCCATCCCTGAGTTTTATAACTGTAATACAAACAGATAATTTAATGCAATGACGTTGATAAATAATTGAAATTTTTATATATGTAAAATATACAAATAATCATAATCAATAAATAAAATAAAATAAATTCTGATTTTTTTGAACATTTATAAAAACATAATTCTCATAAGAGAATCTTGTATATAAATATAATTCCCGTATTCTCTCTTTTTTTTTTTTTGCACATACCTTAAAGAGATATGAAAATAAACAACGAGATTTAAAATGTGGATACTTTTACTGTATATGAACTTTACGAAATCTCAACAACTGAAATAAAGAAATGAACGAAGAAACAAAATTCTGACGATGTCTATCGTTTTTTGCATTTCAAATAATTTATAAAAGAAACATCTTTTGCCTCTGATTCTGTCATTTTCTCCGCTAAAGGAAAAAACACTCCAAGTCAAATTAGAATTACACAGAAAGAGTGAGAATATCGGAGATAATTGTCTTTGTTGCTCAATATCGCACAAAACCCGTAACTGTAACTGTAATGAGAATTTCATTTCCGATCCTTAGGAGGAAAACGGACCAAAGAGGACGATACAGTGACACGTCAAGAGGATGAATATTAAACGGATGGCAGTTTTTATATATGTTTGTGTTCAAAGTATACTTTCCATAAAAAAATCTTAGAATACTTTACATTAAATTTAAAATTCAAATTTTAACGTTTCCTTATAATTGGGGGTATCTGATATTCTTTGTACGTTTTCTGGTGATCTGATGTAATTAAAAATAAGCATTAAACTGTTACATTTCGAGATTTTTGCTCAAAAACAATTTTTTTTTCGTTTCGACGTTCTTTAAAAATTCGTTTTAAGAGTCAAATTGTTTTCCAAATGAGTTTTCCAGAAAAATAAAAGGAAACGGAATAACACACCTATATTCAGATAAAAATTGAAATATATCAATTGCATACATTTAGAGCAGAAAATTTTGATTTTTGATAAATCGTTTTTTGATATATATTCAATTTTTTTTTTCTTTTTAGTGCCAAAATACATAATTAATCAACGTTAATGATTTCCATCCAACCTGCTTTTATTTCATTTTTTTTTCTCTTCGTTGAATTGCTTTATTTTTTAGGAAACTACATTTTACTATTAAACTTAACTTTTCTTAAAAATTAACATTTCCATTAATGTTTTTTTTTTCCCCTTCAATTTTTTTAAAAAAATCATATCTTTAACTGGTAAATAACTTTTTTGTATAAAATAATTTTGGTTTTTAAAGAATATTCTCTCTCAGGAAACAATAAACTATTATAATTAAAAGTTATATAAATTATATAAGGGATCGCGAATATTCATATGTTTTTACCTTTAAAAATGTGAAATTTTATATTCCTCCTCCATTAAATGTGATAAATTTCCCCAAAAGTTGTGATACCGCCCTCCTTTGGTGACTGTAGCTTTGATTGTTAGCGTGAGCTGGAGGTGTAGGATTTGCAAAAGGAATAGACATTTTTAATTCTTAATATGTCTTTATTAAGAATAGAACTTAAATGTCTAACAATTTAGATAAATTTAAATAAGCGAGAATCTAAAAGAAAAAAAAACACAGTGATAGTTAAACCGAATGCAATTTAGACCACTTTCTAAGTAATAATTTTTTAAACCGCCTACCACTTTAATAAATTTCAAATCCTAATATCAAAAAAATTCCTACCTTTAAACCAAACTTAGATTCAATCTTTCTGTGGAAACGTCTGGGGGCGGGAATGGTATGCGCCGTTTTTAGTTTACTTTTCCCGGTAACTTCACAATTGGTGTCAATTCACGCTTGTATTTTTTCAAAAAATAAATTCCCCCCAAATTGTATCTGACTTATGGGAAAATTTGTTTTTTTAAAAGCTATCTTTTTGCATTTTTGTTCACATTTCATTTTTTTTTTGTTGGAAAAGAGTTGCCATTAATTTCCCCCAAAGAACCCAGAGGTTATGTTAAAGAAAAGACGCGTGAGCCCGTCACAAAGTTTTAATTTGTTTGTGGCTCAATTTACGTGATTGGCTCTTCAGCCGACATAGACCAATTTATGGTAGAGTAATTTGTGTTGGTTA
Source organism: Trichonephila inaurata madagascariensis (assembly GCA_019973955.1). Lineage (NCBI taxonomy): Eukaryota > Metazoa > Arthropoda > Arachnida > Araneae > Nephilidae > Trichonephila > Trichonephila inaurata. The sequence continues at coordinate 301,895 of BMAV01007181.1, forward strand.
GCATTCATTGCTACATCTAATGTAATGAAAGTAACCAAGTGAAGAGGTGACTGTATGATTGGGTGAAATTCAGCTATATAGTATATTTACATAATAATTCGTGCAAAGAAAGAAAGTGATACCCCACGGTATATGAATAATACAGAATGCTTCTGCAGATCGACCATATGTTTATTAGGTTGGATTCAGGTTATAAGAAAACGAATTATTATTAATCGAAACCTACCTATGCGGAAAACAGGTTCTATGGCAGGGGTGGCGAACCTTTATGGATCAACGTGCCATTTTTTCTTGAGAAATGTTTAATGAGGTACAGACGTGCCGTCAAAAATTTTATTGTGATTTGGAAAAAAAATAAAACTAAATACAACAACACAAAAACCTTTTTTTTATTTCAGAAAAAAACATTTTTTGTATTTTATAGTACTAAATGTTTTAGTTTAACGAGTAACTCAAATTATATAAAAATAAATTAGTGGGGTTTCTGCTGTTGTAGATTAGATGACAAATAAATTATATTAGGGTTGGAAATTGGTTTCACAAAGAGTAAATTGGGGT
>BMAV01007183.1:0-34219 GCA_019973955.1 Trichonephila inaurata madagascariensis
ACTTTTTACGAGATAATATCTCTGTTTAAATATCCATTTATACAAATCTCTTTTATGTGGTATGAACCCGATGATGTCTATTGAGAGTTTCTTTTCCCACGCATCACACTCATATGACTTTTCTCTTATATGAATACGATAATCTACGCTTATACGAATTTTCTGACTAAATTTCTTTCCACACTCATGACAATCATGGATTTCCTCCTGTGTGAATACGATAATGTGCTTTTAAAGTGTTTTTCCTTCTAAATCTTGTTCCACACACATCACAATCATATGGCTTTTCTCCAGTGTGAATACGATAATGTGCTTTAAAATTACTCTTCTGACTAAATTTCTTTCAACACACATCACAATCATATGGCTTTTCTCCTGTGTGAATACGATAAAGAACCTTAAGTTTGATTTTCTCACCAAATTTTTTTCCACACACATCACAATTGCATGGCTTTTCTCCAGTGTGAATACGATAATGTGCTTTAAAATTACTCTTCTGACTAAATTTCTTTCCACACACATCACAATCATATGGCTTTTCTCCTGTGTGAATACGATAATGAACCTTCAGTTTGATTTTCTCACCAAATTTTTTTCCACACACATGACAATTGTATGGCTTTTTTTCCCTTATGAATATGATAATGTGCGTTAAAACTACATTACTGACTAAATTTCTTTCCGCACACATCACAATCATATGGCGTATCACCTGTGTGAATGCGATAATGTGCTTTTAAATTGTCTTTCCTACTAAATTTTTCCACACACATCACAATCATATGGCGTTTCTCCTGTGTGAATGCGATAATGTGCTTTTAAAGTGTCTTTCCTACTAAATTCTTTTCCACACACATCACAATCATATGGCGTTTCTCCTGTGTGAATACGATAATGTGCATTAAAATTACTTTTCTGACTAAATTTCTTTCCACACACATCACAATCATATGGTTTTTCTCCTGTATGAATACGATAATGTTGATTTAGATGATATTTCTTTCGAAATTTTTTCTCACAAATATCACACTTATGTGGCTTTTCTCCTGTATGATCAAGACGATGTTTTTCTAGATCATATTCATTACTGAAAATCTTTCTACACACATCACACGGATACGTTTTCTCTGCTGAATGAATTAAAAAATTCTTAATAAGATCCGATTTCTGATTCAATCGATTCTCGAATCCACAAGAATCGTTAGGATCATTTCCTATATCAACATAACTATACCTATTTGGACTTAAATTTCTTTCTGATTTATTTTCAACACTTCCATATTTGTGTGTATTTTCATTATAAAATTGACCCTGAATGTAATCCATTTTGTTATTTAACAACAGTCCGTAACTTGTACGTCTCTTTGATGCTTCTTCTAAATGGACATTGGAGTTCTCAAGTGACGAATTACATGCAAAACTGATATCGTCAGTTTCGTTTTGGATTACTTCCGAGCAAATTACATTTCTTTTCTCATAATTTTCAGCTGGTTTTTGTTTCTTCGTAAATAATATTTGATCTTTGAACGGAATATAAATTGTTTCGGCTTTCTATAGAGTTTTGTTGTAGATTTATTTCTGTTTTGTTAAATATCTTACGTTGTGGGAATGAATTTCACTCGCGCAATGGAATGTTTTCATTTGCATCCGTGACAGCTTGTGGATTTGCATTAATTTCTGGATTCATTCCATGAGTACTTAAATCCATTTCTCTGCATTCATGAGACACGGACAATAGATTTGTTTACATTGTCGATACAAATCATAATGATCGAATTCCTTTTGTCTGTATCCAAGTGGCATAAGTATTTGATTTGTGTTGAAATACTGGTTCATGCCACAGCCAATAAATTGTAATGGGTTGTATTCGAAGAACAGCGCACAATGATCGCTATTAAATTGAGGATTAATTGTAGTCATTGGTCTCCTCACATATGATGTAGATGGTAGATTGACGTTCATTTGTTGATAATCCTCATGCATTTGACCGTATTCAGTCATTGATGATTGATATCCGTTGAACTGTTCACTAATTCCCTGTGTGTAAATTTGCATTTGGTTGTCTTCAGGCAACGGTGATGACTCACTTCTATTTACTCCAATATTTCCTTTAAGCCTACATATTTCCAATTGGTTGCCTTAAGACAACATGGATGACTTAATTCTCATTACTCCAGTATTTTCTTCAAGTATTTTCGTTTGGTTGTATTTCAGTGATAAATATCTTTCATTTGCTATAATTTCTGGATATGACTCACATCTACTACGCAGTTCTTCACTGTGTTCTATCGCGCTTACGAGACAAGATGGCGTTCATTTGCTTTTAGTGAGCCAACCGTATTGAGATTGAATAGATTCGTGATCTAGGGAATCAAAAAGAGTATTGTAAACATCTTCTGATGAGTTCGTTCGTTCATTATTTTTAAGCTGTTCTTTAAAGGAATTTTTCCAATGTGCATTTCACAAGCGTTCTTAAAATTTTGCAAAGGGTTTTGCGATGCATCATTATTATGGTTGATTTCTGGTTGAAGCTCTTGTTCGTCATGGTTTAGATATTTATGGCTTAGAAACTGTTTATAGTGTTTGAACTGCAGTTGGCAAGAATTGCACCGGTATTCTCCAGCTGACTGCTCCATTGATATTTATGAAAAACAATTATACTTAAAGTTGAAATACGAATTTAAAGTCTAGATTCTACGAAACATTTGTACCAGGAATAAATCTAGTACAAAGTGAAGATCTTTTTCTTTCTTGACTGATTTAAAATAAAAATAATGTGATTGGTTGATTGAATGTTGCTGTGCATTAAATTTTGTCATTGGTTAAAAGAACAATATTTGCATACATGAAATCAACCGGGTTTTTACAGTTAATTTAATTTTCACTAAATAATTAAAATAATTTAATATTTGAAATTTAGTCCCATTACCTGTCATATAAAAAGGTTTAAAGAAAAGAACATTCTAAATTAGATGTCACAGTTTAAGTTTTTGCTTAATTAAAGCTGTTAAGTGTTCAACGGAATAATGAGGACACATTTAATTGTAAAGGATATGACCTTCATTGCATGGCATGTTTATAGTTAAAATAAACGTTTTGTTTATAGAATGTTTTCTATTATCTTAAATTGAATGTAAACAATATATATTTTTCTCACAGTAAAATATCAATCCTATTATAAGGAATCAAATTACCATTTTATAAAAACCGTTGTACTAGAATAACTTCTTGAATTGATAAAAAATTAAGTAAATGCGTTAACTGCATGTCATTCTGAGTTGTGACCAAGTATGGAAACCAAGCCTGAATTCTTTGGTGTACCACGCCTGAAATATGCAGTGCATTCTTCCTTAATCTGAAGCGTTTCACAGAAGGAGTGAATATTAACGTCGCACCCCTTTTTCCCCATACGAGGGCTTTTGGTGGCGGCCCTTTCCCTCTTTTTGAAACCATGGTCAAATAAGGGGGACGACACCTAACCCCCTTTTATCTCCTATTTACCACACCACAAAAACCCCGGGGATTTTTGGGCCCTTTTGGGCAGATTCAAGGGCAGTGCTCCCCTAAACGTCTGGTTTTAGTGGTACGGGACTCGATCTCAAAACACGCCAGCCCCCGATCCGATTTTTGTTGCCCCACAAAACTAAAAAGGGCCGTGTTTTCCCCAAAAAACATCCCCCCTGAAGGGATGTGAAAATAAAAAGATGCAGATATCTAGTTGAACACTGTTTCTCTTCATGAGAGCAAGTGATGCAATGGTAGTCTTGACGTTCAGGTAACGGACACATGGCCATCATGCCATGGGTTCAATCCTATACTGCTATAGACCCTAAATACAAAGAGAGCCAAGACAGGTTAGTTCAGGTTAAATGCCCTCCATTTGGTATGGTTTGGAAGTTAGGAGAGGTGGTGCTAACTAAGGTGTCGCCCTTGTCGACCATGGTTCAAAAGCACGAGATACGTCGCCAAAAGCATTCGATTAGCTAGAATAGTGTGAAGTTATATTTCCTCATTTATGAGAGAAAGTGCATATTTATAAGCGACGCTCTACAGCAGAGGTCGCCGAAGTGGTGGTCCGTGAAAGAGGAAAAAAGGCAGGCCAAAACCTAAAATAACCTTTCCCACTCGGCTCCGGGGCCCAAACCAACAGCAGGAAATGAATTCATACAGTTCGATTGAAAAAAAGGCCATATATTACAATAGCAACTGATTGGAACAGGCAGTAATATACATCTTACAGTAAAGTTTAGAAAATTTGGATGGCAGCAATTATGACTTTAAAAGGGCCCCACCTGATATTTGTTTTGAATTTTTGGAATTTGTGAAAAGTTTTTTGTTTTAAAATGAAAAAAAATTTCCATTTGCGGAATTTAAAAAACAAAAAAAAAAAAAAAAAGGGGAAAAAAAATTTTTGAATGCTATTTAACACGGAGATTTAGTGTTAAAAAAAGGGAAGCTTGACACTATATGGGGAGTGGGTGAGTGAGTGAATATTAACGTCGCCTTTTTCAGCTACACGAGGGTTTTGGCGACGGACCACGAAATTTTAAACCCCTTTTTTCAAGTGATGTGGACGGACCCGGGGCTGGCCCCCCCTCTCCTAACTACCCACCACACCAACGGGGGGGACGTTTCGGCTCTCGAAAGATTTAACGTGCATCCCCCCCACACGGGGGTCTTTAGTGGTACGGGTTTTTCCGGCTCATGACATGCCCCCCGTCCGATCCCTTTTTAACCACTGGGCTACCCCAACCCGGGGACCCCTATTTTGTTGAAAATTAGTTACTGAAGCACCCAGTTCATCACCCCATTGAAAGCATTTTTTTTGTTGAAAAGGGTTTTTTATAGAATAGTTTTTTTATGCTTTAATTAAATTTTTTAATTTTAAATTCGTATATTTTTAAGTTTAAAAACACTATACCTTCACTAAAAAGTTAAAATTTTAATTCTTTTTAAAAAAAAAGTAGTTCTATCCCAAAGCTGTAAAAAAGACTTTTGTCGATTAAATTTGGAAACTTCAATACTAGGTAAGTGGGGGTCTCCCCAAAAACCCAAAAAAAACATTATAGGGGTCTTTAAAGGAAAAAAATTTGGGAACATCTGTATTAGAATGCTAGGAGTATAACTCGTGGAAAATATTTCTCAATAACATTATTCTAAAAAAAATTCCCATTCTTTTTCTTGTCAAAATCCCGTACCCCTTTTTTTAAAAAAAAAATCATTATGTAGAATTCGAGATGAGAATATTTCCGGGTTTTTTTTCATTTTTATTGTTAATAAAAAAAAAACTACCTCAGAATTTACTCTCAAAAATTTAAATTTTATCTTCCCTTAAATAAATAAATTTACGAAAAATATGGGGGCCATTTTGTTCCCCTAATTATAAAAGGGACGTTATAATTGGTTTAATTAAAATTTTAAAAAGAAATTTTCCGTATCAAAAGTGTAGTTATACTCAGCACAGCTTTTTTGCTCTGCCATAAAAGCCATTACGACAATTGGCAAAAATTATTTAATAGCAAAAAATGAAAAAACGCTAAAATATCAAACTTTCTACATTATAAAGTTTCTTTTTTTTCATTCAGGGGGAATAATTTGATAGAGAAATAGCCTTGTAAAAACACGATCCGATTTCTCAAAACAGTTTTAATTTTTTAAATTTTTATTATTTAAAAACATACAAATTTTTTTTTAGAAATATAATGTTAGTAATATCAATTACATATCATAGTGCATTCTTTTAAATTTTTATTAAATTTTTAATTTTTTTAGGAATCCCTATAGCATAGTTATAAAGAATTTTCGAAATTTTTAATTTTGAAGAATTGAACTTGTCGCTAGGGAAAGAAGGAATGTAGAAGTAGTAAAAAGCTGCGATTAAATCATTTGTTTAATCTAAGAATTTTAACTTAACTATTTTTATATCCAAAACTAAATCTTATATGTCATCAGAATCTAAAAAAAAAACCAATGTATGATAAAAAACATTTATTTATTCAATAATATATCATGAATTCATTAAAAATAAATTTTATATTTAAAAGAATGTGATTGAGAACTGTAAAAAATAAACATAAGATATGCATAAACTAATTTATATAAAATAATTTTATAAGATAATCAACATTTTTTCCCAAAAACCCAATCAAAAAAATAAGTTTAGAATTATGATGTTATTTAGTGATATCACTTAACCAAAGGTATCTTTACACGTCCATCACATATAAACAGTCATCACAATGCTATCGCAAATAATGTTACTACAACACATAGAAACACACACTAGTCATGAAATCCAAAACTAAATATAAAAATAAAAAATCGTAGCTGTGATACTTCAGGCAATACGATGCTATCAGAAAAAATGTTACCACAACACATAGCCACAAAACAAGTCGAAAAACAACAAAAACAAACATATAAAATTCGATATGGTATATTTCCCCTAACTTCTTTTTTTTTTTCATTTTTTAATACCGGGGCCACCTCATTTTATTACTCCCCAAAAAATTTAAATTTCTATACTCCATTAAATAAATAAATTTACAAAACTATAAAAAACCCTTGTCAGCAAATTTTTTGGGGTAAATTATAATTGGCTGAATTAAAATTTAATTAAGCATTTTCCGTATCAAAAAGTTATGTTATACTCAGCACAGCTTTGTGCTCTGCTGATAAAAGCCATTATGACAGTTGGCAAAAAATTATTTAACAGCAGAGAAATGAATACGCTAAAATATCAAACTTTACTATCATTATTCGCTTTCCCATTCTTTTGGGTACGCAATAATTTCCTTTGAAAATAGCCTTGTTATCATGACCCGATTCCGTGGAATTAATTCCAAAACAGTTTAATTTTAGTTTTGATTATATTAAATCCCCTACACTTATTTTTTGCAATTTAATTTGTAATTTTCAATTACATTTCAAAAACTGCACTGAAGTTAAAAAACTTAACTATTAACAATTTAAAAATTGAAGAATATTTGAAATCCCTGTAACATTGTTATAAAGAAATTTAGAAATATTTAAATTTGAAAAATTAATTTTTCGCTGGGGAAAGAAGAAATGTTAAATATTTTAAAAAAACCTGCGAAAATTTATTTGTTTAATCCGAATTTTATTTTTAACTTTTTTTGTATTAAACTAAATCAAATATGCCATAAGACTCTAAAAATACGAAAAAACAATGTATGAAAAAAAACATTTATTTTTCAATAATATATCAGAATTTTTAAATTTTAAATTGTATTTAAAAGAATTTTTGAGTACTGAAAAAAAATAAACAAAAAATATGCATAAACAATTGTTTAAAATGTAAAAAATAATAATTTTTTTAATACACCCAATCAAAAATAAGGTTAGAATTATAATGTTATTTAGTGATATCACTTAACCAAAGGTATCTTTACACGTCCATCACATATAAACAGTCATCACAATGCTATCGCAAAATAATGTTACCACAAAACGTAGGCACACACAAACAAGTCATAAAATCCAACATTAAATTTAAACTTACAAATCTGTATCTGTGATACATAAGTCGAAACAATGCTATCGCAAATAATGTTACTACAACACATAGAAACACACACTAGTCATGAAATCCAAAACTAAATATAAACATATAAAATCGTATCTTTGATACTTCAGGCAATACAATGCTATCACAAATAATGTTACCACAACACATAGCCACAAAAACAAGTCAGAAATGAACATTTCAAAAATATATAAAATTTTATCGTTACGGGTAACTTGGATGAATATATATTTAAGTATATTTTTAAAATTTTTTTTAAAACACAAAAAAATCTTTTAATTTTTAAATAAAAGGAAATTTTTTTGACTCAAATAATGGGCAAAATAAAATTTTTTAAAAAACTTTTTTTTATTTAGATACTTTTAAAAATTTCATTATATTTTTATGATAAAAACAACTTACCCAAATTTCATGACTCACCCTCCTTCAACCGTATTCAAGATAAACTTAGTATGAGGTTGCGAACATTTCAAAGGTTAATTTTACATTTTGGCTTTACATTTTTTACCCACATATTAATTTTTTGTTATGAATGAAGGACAATTTAAATTTAATATTTCTTTTTTAAATATCCTTTTAAACAAATCTTTTATCTGGTATGAACCCCGGGAGATGTCTATTGGGGTTTTTTTTCCCCACGCACCCCACTATATGATTTTTCCCATAGAATACGATAAAACACACACTTCTGATAAATTTTTTTCCACGCCGCATCATGCTTTCCTCCTGGGGAATACGATAATGTGCTTTAATTCCCTTTTAATTTTAAAATTTTTTCCACACATATACAATCAAAAGGGGGTTTTCCTGGGGACGGATAATGTGCTTTAAATTCCCTTCTGACAAAATTTTTTTTCCAAAATCACAATCATATGGCTTTCATTTGAATGCGATAATGTGTTTTTAAAGGTTTCTTCCTCCAAATTTTTTTCCAATACAACACAGAAGCGTTTTCCTGGAAAAGGAAAAATGTAATTTCGATTTCTTTATCACCGAATTTTTTTCCACAAAATCACAATCTATAGCTGTTCTCCTGTGTGAAACGATAATGTACATTAAAATGACTTTTGAGAAAATTTTTCCACACACATCGCAATCGTAGGGTTTTCTCCGGTGAATGATAATGTGAATTAAAAAATACTTTTCATAAATTTCTTTCCACAAAATTTTACAATCTATGGTTTTTCTCCGTATGAATACGATAATGTTGATTTAGATGATATTTCTTTCAAATTTTTCTCACAAATATCACACTTATGTGGCTTTTCTCCGTATGATCAAGACGATGTTTTTTTAGATCATTTTATTCGAATCTTTTCCCATCACACGGAAGTCTTCGCTGAATGAATTAAAAAATCCAATAAGATGATTTTTGTTTAAACCGAATCTACAAGAATCGTTAGGGCTTTCCTATACAACATAACCCTATTTGGACTTAAATTTCTTTTTGATTTATTTTCCACTTCCATATTTGTGTGTATTTTCATTATAAAATTGACCATGAATGTAATCCATTTTATTATTTAAGAACAGTGCGTAACTTGTACGTCTTTTTGATGCTTCTTTTAAATGGACATTGGAGTTTTTAAGTGACGAATTAGATGCCAAACTGTTATCGTCAGTTTCGTTTTGGGTTACTTCGGAGTAAATTACATTTTTCTCATAATTTTCAGTGGTTTTGGGTTCTCCGTAAATAATATTTGATCTGTCAATGGAATATAAATTTCTTCGGCTTTCTATAGAGTTTTCTTGTAGATTTATGTCTATTTTGTTAAATATCCTTTGTTTTGGGGATGAATTTATCTCTGGCAATGGAATGCTTTTATTTGCATTCGTGACAGCTTGTGAATTTGCATTAATTTCTGGATTCAGTCCATTAGTACTTAAATCCCTTTCTCTGCATTCATGAGACAGTGACAATAGGTTTGGTTTACTCTGTCGATACAAATAATAATCATCAAATTCCTTTTGCCTGTATGGAAGTGGCATAGGTATTTGATTTGTGTTGAAATATTGATTCATTCCACAGCCAATTAATTGTAATGGGTTGTATTCGAAGAACAGCGCACATTGATCTCTATTAAATTGAGGATTAATAGCAGTCATTGGTCTCATCACAAATGGTGTAGAAGGTAGATTGACGTTCATTTGTTGATGATTTCCATGCTTTTGAACGTATTCAGTCGTGGATGATTGATATCCTTTGAACTGTTCACTAATTCCCTGGGTGTAAATTTGCATTTGGTTGCATTCAGGCAACATTGTTGACTCACTTCTATTTACTTCAGTATTTCCTTCAAGCCTGCAGTTTTCCGTTTGGTTGTATTTCATTGGTAAAGATCGTTCATTTGCTGTGATTTCTGGATTTGACTCACATCTACTACGCGGTTCCTGGCTGTGTCCTTTCGCGCTTACGAGACAAGATGGCGTTGATATGCCGTAAAGAGATTGATTAGATTCGTGATCTTTTGAATCAAATAGAGGATTGTAAACATCTTCTGATGAGTCCATTCGTTCATTATTTTTAAGCTGTTCTTTGAAAGGAATTTTTCCAATGGGCATTTCACAAGAGCTCTTAAAATTCTTCAAAGGGTTTTGTAATGCCTCCCCATTGTGGTTGATTTCTGTTAAATTTTGTCGTCGTGGTTTAGATATTTATGGCAGAAACTGTTTATATGTTTGAACTGCAGTTGGCAAAATTGCACCGGTATTCTTTGACTGCTCCTTTATCGAAAACCAAAAATTTTTACTTAAAGTTGAAATAGAATTTAAAAATCTAGATTTTACGGAACAATTGTACCCGGGAAAAAATCTGAAAGTGAAGATCTTTTTTTTTTCTTGACTGATTTAAAAAAAAATAATTTTGATTGGTTGATTGGGATGTTGCTTGCATTAAATTTTTTTGGTTAAAAAAAATTTTTTAAAAGAAATCAACCGGGTTTTAAAATTAATTTAATTTTCATAAATAATTAAAAAAATTTAATATTTGAAATTTTAGTCCCATTACCTTGTATAAAAAGGTTTTAAAAAAAAAGGAACATTCTAAATTAATCCCCTTTGTTTTTGTTAATTAAAGCTAAGTTTCCGGAATAATGAGGACACATTTAATTGTAAAGGATATGACCTTCATTGTATAATGTTTATAGTTAAAATAAACTTTTTTGTTTATAGAATTGTTTTTTTATCTTAAATTGATTTAAAAATATATTTTTTTTCTCACAGTAAAATATCAATCCCTTATAAGGAATCAAATTCCATTTTAAAAAAACCGTTGTACTAGAAAAACTCTTGAATTAAAAAAAATAAGTAAATGCGTTAACTGCCCATTCTGAGTTGTGAAATATGGAAACCAACCTTTTGGGGCCCCCGCCTGAAATATCAGTGCATTTTCCTTAATCTGAAGCGTTTCACAAAAGGGGTGAATATTAACGTCACACACGTTAAGCTATAGAGGACTTTTTTTGAATACGCTAAAAAATCAAAATTTGCTATCATTATTGGTTTTTTTCGGGTAAACAATAATTTTATAGAGGAATACCGAACCCCGATCAATTTCTCGAAAAAAGTTTAAATTTAGTTTTGTTTCCCTAAATCATACACTTTTTTTAGTAATACAATGTCAGTAATAACCCAAATTACATTTCATACGGCGCATTCGAAGTTTAATATTTAATTATTAACAATTTAAAAATCGAAGAATATTTGTAAATCTCTATAACATTGTTATAGAAATTTTAGAAATTTTTAAATTTGAAGATTGAAATGGTCGCGTTATTCAAAAAAAATTTCAAGTAGTAAAACATGAATTAATCATTTTGTTTAATATAAAGCTTTTTTACTTAACTATTTTTATATTCAAAACTTAAATTAAATATGTCATCAGAATCTGAAAAAATATCGAAAGAAACAATGATAAAAATACATTTATTTATTCAAGAATATATCATGGATTCTTTAAAAATTAATTAAGTATTTAAAAGAATGTGATTGAGTACTGTGAAAACTAAACATAAAATAGGAATAAACTAATTGATATAATATAATATAAAATAATCATTACGTCAATACACGAAATCAAAAGTAAGTTTAGAATTATAATGTTATTTAGTGGAATTCACTTAACAATATTTATCTTAACGCGTCCATCACATATAAACAGGCGTCAAAATGCTATCGCAAAATAATTTTACCACAACACATAGGCACACAAACAAGTCATGAAATCCAACATTAAATTTAAACTTATAAAATCGTATCTATGATACTTCAGGCGACACAATGCTATCACAAATAATGTTATCACAACACATAGGCACAAAAAGAGTCATGAAATGCAACATTATACACAAACTTATAAAATTTTATCTGTGGTATTTAAAGTAACGGGGATGAATATATATTTAAGCATATATAAAAATTCTTTAAATCACAAAACCGTCTTTTAATGATTATTCAAAGGGAAATTTTTTACTTTGACTTGCATAATGTGCAACATAAAATTATTTTCAAAAACTTATTTTTTTTTATTCTTCACACATTTAAGTTTCATAATTTGTATTATGATACAACGAACTGATCCAAATTTCATGACTCACCTTCCTTCAACCGTATTCAATGTATAAACTTCAGTATGAGGTTAAGCGATACATTTCAAAGAGTTAATTTTTACATTTGTGTACTTTATCACTACTTTTACTAACATATTAATTTTTTGTTATGAATGAAGCGACAATTTACGAGATGATATCTCTGTTTAAGTATCCATTTAAGAAAATATCTTTTATCTAGTATGAACGCGATGATGTCTATTAAGATTTTCTTTTCCCACGCATAACACATATGACTTTTCTCGTATATGAATGCGATAATCTACTCTCAGACGACTTTTCTGACTAAATTTCTTTCCAAACTTATGACAATCATAGTTTTTCTCCTGTGTGACTCCGATAATGTGCTGTTAAATTGCCCTTCCAACTAAATTTCTTTCCACACACATCACAATCATATGGCGTTTCTCCTGTGTGAATGCGATAATGTACTTTTAAATTGCCCTTCTGACTAAATTTCTTTCTACACACATCACGCTCATATATGCTTTTTCCTATATGAATACGATAATGTATCTTCAGAGTTTTTTTCTGACGAAAACTTTTTCCACACATATCACAATCATATGGATTTTCTAATGTGTGAATATGATAATGTGCTTTTAAATTGCAATTCTGACTAAATTTCTTTCCACACACATCACAATCATATGGCGTTTTACCTGTGTGAATGCGATAATGTGCTTTTAAAGTGTCTTTCCTACTAAATATTTTTCCACACACATCACAATCATATGGTTTTTCTCCTGTATGAATACGATAATGTTGATTTAGATGATATTTCATTCGAAATTTTTTCCTACAAACATCACACTTATGTGGCTTTTCTCCTGTATGAATACTGTTATGGGCTGTTAGATTACTTTTCTTACTGAACACATTTGCACACTCGCCACACTTATATGGCTTTTCTCCTGTATGAACAAGACGATGTTTTTCTAGATTATATTCATTACTGAAAATCTTTCTACACACATTACACGGATACGTCTTCTCTGCTGAATCAATTAAAAAATTCTTTATAAGATCCGATTTCTGATTCAATCGATTCTCGAATCCACAAGAATTGTTAGGATTTTTTTGTACATCAACATAACTATACATATTTGGACTTAAATTTCTTTCTAATTTATTTTCAACACTTCCATATTTGTGTGTATTTTCATTATAAAATTGACCCTGAATGTAATCCATTTTGTTTTTTAACAACAGTTCGTAACTTGTACGTCTTTTTGATGCTTCTTCTAAATGAACATTGGAGTTCTCAAGTGACGAATTAGATGCAAAACTTATATCGTCATTTTCGTTTTGGGTTACTTCAGAGTAAATTACATTTTTCTCATAATTTTCAGTGTTTTGGGTTCTCCGTAAATAATATTTGATCTGTCAACGGAATATAAATTTCTTCGGCTTTCTATAGAGTTTTCTTGTAGATTTATATCTACTTTGTTAAGTATCCATTGTTTCGGGGATAAATTTCTCTCTGGCAATGGAATGTTATCATTTTTTTCCGTGACAGCTTGTGAATTTGCATTAATTTGGGGATTCATTACATGAGTATTTAAATCCATTTCTCTGCATTCAGGAGACATGGACAAAAGATTTGGTTTACTCTGTCGATACAAATCATAATGATCAAATTCCTTTTGCCTGTATCCGAGTGGCATAGGTATTTGATTTGTGTTGAAATAATGATTCATTTCACAGCCAATAAATTGTAATGGGTTGTATTCGAAGAACAGCGCACAATGATATCTATGAAATTGAGGTTTAATAGCAATCATTGGTCTCATTACATATGATGTAGATGGTAGATTGACGTCCATTTGTCGATAATTCCCACACGTTTCTCCGTATTCAGTCGTTGATGATTGATATCCGTTGAACTGTTCACTAATTCCCTGGGTGTAAATTTGCATTTGGTTGTATTCAGACAATATTGTTGACTCGCATCTATTTACTCCAGTATTTTCTACAAGCCTACAGATTTCCAATTGTTTGTCTTCATGCAATATGGATGACTGACTTCTATTTACTCCAGTATTTCCTTCAAGTCTATATATTTCCGCTTGATTGTATTTCAGTGATAAAGATCGTTCATTTGCTGTAACTTCTGGATTTGACTCACCTCTACTACGCGGTTCCTGGCTGTGTTCTATCGTGCTTACGAGACAAGATAGCGTTGATTTGCTTTCAGTGATTAAGCCGTAATGAGACTCAATAGATTCGCGATCTCGTGAATCAAAAAAAGGATTGTAAACATATTCCGATGAATCCGTTCGTTCATTATTTTTAAGCTGTTCTTTTAAAGGAATTTTTCCAATGTGCATTTCGCAAGAGCTTTTAAAATTGTTCAAAGGGTTTTGTGATGCCTCCCCATGGTAGTTGATTTCTGGTTGAAGCTCTTGTTCGTCGTGGTTTAGATACTTATGGCTTAGAAACTGTTTATAGTGCTTGAACTGCAGTTTGCAAGAATTGCACCGGTGTTTTCCATTTGAGTACTCCATTGATCTTTATGAAAAACAATTATACTTAAAGTTGAAATACGAATTTAAAGTCTAGATTCTACGAAACAATTGTACCAGGAATAAATCTAGTACAAAGTGAAGATCTTTTTCTTTCTAGACTGAATAAAATAAAAATAATGTGATTGGTTGTTTGAATGTTGCTGTGCATTAAACTGTGCATTGGTTCAAAGAAAAATATTTGCATAAATAAAATCAACCGGTTTTTACAATTAATTTAATTTTTAAAAATCATTAAAATAAATTAAGATTATGAATTTAGTCCCATTACCTGTCATATAAAATAAGATTTTGAAGGAAAAAACATTCTAAATTAGATGTCTCAGTTAAAGATTTTTTCTTTATTAAAACTGTTTTGTGTTCAAAGGAATAATAAGGACACATTTAATTGCAAATTATATGACCTTAATTGCATGACATGTTTATAGTTAAAATAATCATTCTGTGTATAGAAATTTTTCTAATTTATTTAATTGAATATAAAAATTATATATTTTTCACACGGTAAAAGATCAATCACATTAAAAGAAATCAAACTACCGTTGTACTAGAATAACTTCTTGCATTGATAAAAAAATAAGTAAAATGTGGTAACTGCATGACAATCTTGTTGTGACCAAGTATGGAAACTAAGCCTGAATTCTTTTGAATATCAACGCCTGAAATATGCAGTACATCCTTTCTTAATCTGAAGTGTGTCTTTGAATGAGTGATCATTAAATTCGCACTGATCTTCTATTCGAAGACATTTGGTGATGGACCTCGTTATTTTGAACCATGGTCAAGTGACGAGGACGCCACCTAAGCTGGCACCCTCTTCTCCTAATATCATACCACACAAACGAGAGGACGTTTGAGTTTTCGATAGATTTATCGTGCATTGCTCCCTTACAAGTCGGGTCTTTAGTGATACCGGGCTCGAACTCAAGACACGCCAGTCACGATTTCATGTGTTGACCACTAGGCTACCGCGGCCGTGTGTCTCAGAAATATATCTCATGAGGCGATGTGAAAAGCAAAAGATGCAGTTACCCAGAGAGACTCTCTTTCTCTTCATGAGAGTAAGTGGGGCCATGGTAGTCTATTGGTTGAGGTACCCGACACGTGGTATCATGTCATGGGTTCAAGCCTACAGTGCTGAAGACCCTAAATGCAAAGAAAGCCAAGGCACATCAATAAGTCGAGGTCAAATGCCCTTTATTGGGTGTTGTGTGGAAGTAAGGAAAGGTGGTGCAAGCTCAGGTGTCGCCCTTGTCGACAATGGTTCAAAAGCACCAGGTCCGTCGCCAAAAGAATTCGAGTAGCTGAATAGTGTGAAGTTATATTCACTCATGTATGAGAAAAAGTTAATATTTATAAACCTCGCTCTACAGCAGAGGTCACCAAAGTGGTGCAACGTGAGAAAATTTCACTAGTCCTCCAAAAAATGAGAGTGGAATACACCGCGTGTTTCTAAAAGAATATCGGAGTTTTAACGCTTTAAAGTGTTTATCACATATAAGTTACAAGCAAAATTCATACATTGAATGAAAGAGTAACTGAAACAGATTTACATACAAGTTTACTAATGTTCAATGTGAGATCTATTCGTCACATGGCACAAATCTAGTCGATAGTCGAGTTCATCCCAAACATTTTTCAGTGTGTCTAAAGAAATTCTTGCAACAGCTACTTCAATCATGTGTCTTTAGTCTAAAAGATTAGATGGAACCGGAGTAACGTACACACAATCTTTTATGAAACCCGTCAGATAAAAGTCACGTAGTGTCAGATAGTGTGAACGTGGACGCCATGCGATACAAGCTTTATGGGGAGGCTCTTTGTGGTCAATCCATTGGTTGCGTACTGTGATCGCGTACTCAAACTCGTACGAGAGATGCCAGTGAGCCAATGCACCAGCTTGCTGCCAAATGAAGTTACTTGGTTCATTTTTTCCCATTGAGAAAACAGCCATAATTGTAGAGCATCAAAATAAGCATACCAGTTACAGTTGGTTACCAGTTGCAGCCTTGATCGTCTCTTACTTTTCCCTTTACAAATGCAGCCAGTTGTTTTAAACTTAAGAAACCACTTAAGAATGTTATTATCATTTGGAGGTTGACAACCGAACATAGTACGGAAAGCTCATTTTATAGTAATAGCAGATTTTGTCTTTGCAAACTGGAGAACACAAAAAGCTTTTTGTTTACTAGTTGTCATTTTTCTACTAGCGCGTTGATCGGCGAGAAAGGGGGGGATTAGCATTAGATTAGTGCAAAGGGGTATTTCAGTCTACGTCATTGGCTGTTTAGAAAAGGAATACGCATTACAGAAGATAAAATTTTAGATTTCAATGCTTCTGAAAGTAAAAAGATAGAACTCGAAACGCCCACACGCTATTTAAAATGCCTAAACTGTACAATGTCAACGAAAAATCAAAATGTGCATACAGTTTACAAACCATTAAAATAAGTACCATTATTTTCACACTTTGTATGTATGCTTCAATAAACTCATTCAATGAGCGCAATGCTAAACACCTACTTACAAAAGCTGTCTTCAGTAGTGAATAAATCATTCCTGATAGTTAAAATCTAAGATCAGTCTGTGATTGGGACTGTTATCACTTAACAAAGAAGTTATTATTGAGGAAAGGTTGCAATGATAATATTGAACTGATTGTTATACAAAATATTAGCTCATTAGGCTTGGAAATATACTTTTGCCAATAAAAAAATACAGAAGGAATGAATGCAAATGGAAGAACCTTATATACAAAGGGCCACAAAAGTGTTCGTACACTTGCAATTTCTTATAAAATTTAATGTTTTCGACTAATAAAAATTAATATATTGTAACTGTAAGTTTTTTATGATATATGCAACTTATTCTTAATGGAATGACATAATTAATTTTTTAAAAAATAGTATAACTATTTTTTTTAAAAATTAATTATCAAAAAGCTACTAAAAAATTACGCCACAAAGTCTTCGTACACTTAACAAAAATCTCAACTAAGCTTTAAATATTGTATTTCTTTCTTAATTTAGTACTTAGTAGGATATCTTTTAGTGTCCACAATAGCTTTTAAGCGTCTTGATATAGATTTAATCAGTTTTTTGTAATTTCTGTATCGATTTTCCACAATTCTTCTGTGAATATTGTTTTTACTTCACATTTTGTGTTTATTTGTCACGTTTTCTTTTCTTTACATCAGAATCTCACTAAATATGTTCTACTGGGCTAAATAAAGTGATTGAGGGTGTTTTCATAATTTGGGGACAGTTATAGAGACACCAGTGGCGTACATTGAGAGCAGTGCGCTTGGCGTCATTATCCTGTTAAAAAATGAAGTCGTTTCCAATATCCAAATTTTGGGCGGATAATTTAAAATTTCTTTAAAATATTTAAATAGAACTCATGATTCACAATATCAACAAAAATATCAAATTACCTAATTCTGTGGCCGATTTACACCCCCACGCAAGAACACTTCTATCTCCATGTTTTATTGATCCAACTAGATTCTTGAATTAAGTTTCAGAAAATTCAAAATTGACAGCAAATTGATTAAGATGGGAGACAATTCAACATTTTTGGTTCCGATGGGCCTATAATAGCTGTAAATCAAAAAATAAGGTGTTAATTCCCATGAATTTATGTGGAACAAGAACTCCTTCATTTCCATGCTGAAGCATGGAAATGAAGGTGTTATGGCGTGGGGTGTAAATTGGCCTCAGAATTAGGTAATTTTTTATTTTTTCATGGTCTATGACAGCATGTAAGGTCTCCATGTCAGCGAAAAAATAATTTGGGGCCCATGACGTGTAAGTGGGGGTCTACAATAGGAGTTCTCATTAAACCAGATCGTGACTTTAACTTTAAAAAAAATTTAATCAACAGAATCCAGATTTTATTTATTTAAAAAGATTTGTTTACTAAATTTAATGTTAATTTGGAGTTTCAAGGTATCAGCAGAAATTTTTCTAAAACAATGACAATTTCAGTGTTTCTTTCCAGAATAAAGGTAAAGAATTATATATTGAAAGCCGCTAATTTTCTCAATTCATCATAAGGAATCTGTCGGGGAAAATTTTTACCTACATTTTACACATAAATTTTCTCTACACAAACAAGGATTGAGAATGCTTTGACTATTTTGGTACAACAGCAGGCAATAAGTCATACGGTTCCATTGAAAAAAGTAATATTACAATAAGAACTGATTGAAATAGGCAATAACAGAGATCTTAAAGTAAAGTTTAGAAAATTTGGATGTCAGTAATTATGACATTGAAAAGACCTATCTGGTATTTGTCCCGGATATTGGAATATTGTGAGAAAATTTTATTGCTTTTATTAGTGAGAAAAAATTTTCAGCGAAGTTGCCAATTTCAAAAACAACAACAACAAAAAAGTGAAAAAAAAACATTAAATGCTAACAACAAGAGGAGATTTAGTGTTCAACATGACGAGATTTATACTAAATGTTGAGAATTAATTATTGAAGCATCAGATTCATCCCCACATTGAAAGCATTAGTTTGTTGATAAGTTATTTATAGAACATTAATTTTATGCCTTAATAAATTTAAATTTAATTAATTAACACATACTTCTTAAGTTTGAAACACACTATACTTCACTACAGTTAGAAATTTAATTCCTTTAAAGTAAGTAGTTCTATACCAGCTGTGAAAAAGACTTTTAAAGTCGATTAATTTGGAAAAATTCAATACTAGGTAAGTAGGGGTCTACCCAAAACCACACAAAAAACATGACAAGGGGTCTGTGAAACAAAAAAGTTTAGGAACATCTGTATTAGAATGTTATGAGTAACTCGTGGAAATTATTTCTCAATAATATAATTCTGAAAAAATTCCTATTATTTCCTTGTCAAGTCAATGACCCTTTCTTGAAAAGAAATCATTATGTAGGATTCGAGATAAGAATATTTAAGTTTTTTTTTTTTTGCATTGTTAATAAAAGAACCACCTCGTTAATTCCCTCTCAAAAATTAATTTCTATCTTCCATTAAATAAATAAATTTACAAAAACTATAAAAATATCTGTCACCAGCAATTTTAAGAGTACGTTAAAATTGGCTGAATTAAAATTTAAATGAACATTTTCCGTATCAAAAAGTGTAGTTATACTCAGCACAGCTTTGTGCTCTGCTGATAAAAGCCATTACGACAGTTGGCAAAAAATTATTTAACAGCAGAAATATGAATACGCTAAAATATCAAAATTTACTATCATTATTCGGTTCTTTTCTTTCGAGTAAGCAAAATTTGATAGAGAAATAGCCTTGTAACGCACGATCCGATTCTCGAAAACAGTTTAAATTTAGTTTTGCTTACCTTAAATCATACACTTATTTTAGTAATACAATGTCAGTAATAACCAATTACATTTCATACGGCATTCGAAGTTTAATATTTAATTATTAACAATTTAAAAATCCGAAGAATATTTGTAAATCTCTATAACATTGTTATAGAAAATTTTAGAAATTTTTAAATTTGAAGAATTGAATGTGTCGCGTATTCAAAGAAGAAATGTTCAAGTAGTAAAAAGACATGCGAATTAATCATTTGTTTAATATAAGCATTTTTACTTAACTATTTTTATATTCAAAACTAAATTAAATATGTCATCAGAATCTGAAAAATATCGAAAGAAACAATGATAAAAATACATTTATTTATTCAAGAATATATCATGGATTCATTAAAAATTAATTAAGTATTTAAAAGAATGTGATTGAGTACTGTGAAAAATAAACATAAAATATGAATAAACTAATTGATATAAAAAAATAAAAAATAATCTCAATCATTACTTCAATACACCCAATCAAAATAAGTTTAGAATTATAATGTTAGTTAGTGAATTCACTTAACAATATTTATCTTAACGCGTCCATCACATATAAACAGGCGTCAAAATGCTATCGCAAAATAATATTACCACAACACATAGGCATACAAACAAGTCATGAAATACAATATTAAATTTAAACTTATAAAATCGTATCTATGATACTTCAGGCGACACAATGCTATCACAAATAATGTTATCACAACACATAGGCACAAAAAGAGTCATGAAATGCAACATTATACACAAACTTATAAATTTTATCTGTGGTACTTCAAGTAACGTGGATGAATATATATTTAAGCATATATAAACATTCTTTAAATCACAAAACCTTCATTTAATGATTACTCAGAAGGAAATTTTACTTTGACTCGGATAATGGGCAACATAAAATTATTTCCAAAAACTTATTTTTTTTATTCTTCACACATTCAAGTTTCATAATTTGTATTATAATACAACGAACTGATCCAAATTTCATGATTCATCTTCCTTCAACCGTATTCAAAGTATAAACTTCAGTATGAGGTTCAGTGATACATTTCAAAAAGTAAATTTTACATTTGTATACGTTATCACTAATTTTACCCATATATTAATTTTCTGTTATGAATGAAGCGACAATTTACGAGATGATATCTCTGTTTAAGTATCCATTTAAGCAAATATCTTTTATCTGGTATGAACGCGATGATGTCTATTAAGACTTTCTTTTCCCACGCATATCACATATGACTTTTTTCATATATGAATGCGATAATCTACTCTCAGACGACTTTTCTGACTAAATTTCTTTCCACACTTATGACAATCATAGTTTTTCTCCTGTGTGACTCCGATAATGTGCTGTTAAATTGCCCTTCCGACTAAATTTTTTTCCACACACATCACAATCATATGGCGTTTCTCCTGTGTGAATGCGATAATGTACTTTTAAATTGAAATTCTGACTAAATTTCTTTCCACACACATCACAATCATATGGCATTTCTCCAGTGTGAATGCGATAATGTGCTTCAAAAGTGTCTTTCCTACTAAATTTTTTTCCACACACATCACAATCATATGGCTTTTCTCCTGTGTGAATACGATAATGTACCTTCAGTTTTCTTTTCTCACCAAATTTTTTTCCACACACATCACAATTGCATGTCTTTTTTCCTGTATGAATATGATAATGTTCGTTAAAACTACATTTCTGACTAAATTTCTTTCCACACACATTACAATCATATAGCGTTTTACCTGTGTGAATGCGATAATGTGCTTTTAAAGTGTCTTTCCTACTAAATTCTCTTCCACACACATCACAATCATATGGCGTTTCTCCTGTGTGAATACGATAATGTGAATTTAAACTACTTTTCCGACTAAATTTCTTTCCACACACATCACAATCATATGGTTTTTCTCCTGTATGAATACGATAATGTTGATTTAGATTACATTTCATTCGAAATTTTTTCCCACAAACATCACACTTATGTGGCTTTTCTCCTGTATGAATACTGTAATGGGCTGTTAGATTACCTTTCTTACTGAACTCATTTACACACTCGCCACACTTATATGACTTTTCTCCTGTATGAACCAGAAGATGTTTTTGTAGATTATATTCATTACTGAAAGTCTTTCCACACACATCACACGGATACGTCTTCTCTGCTGAATGAGTTAAAATATTCTTTATAAGATCCGATTTCTGATTCAATCGATTCTCGAATCCACAAGAATCGTTAGGATCTTTTCCTATATCTATATAACTATACCTATTTGGACTTAAATTTCTTTCTAATCTATTTTCACCACTTCCATATTTGTGTGTATTTTCATTATAAAATTGACCATGAATGTAATCCATTTTGTTATTTAACAACAGTCCGTAACTTGTATGTCTTTTTGGTGCTTCTTCTAAATGTACATTGGAGTTCTCAAGTGAAGAATTAGATGCAAAACTGATATCTTCAGGTTCGCTTTGGGTTACTTCGGAGTAAATTTCTGGTTGAAGCTCTTGTTCGTCGTGGTTTAGATATTTATGGCTTAAAAACTGTTTATAGTGCTTGAACTGAAGTTTGCAATAATCGCACCGGTATTCTCCAGCTGACGGCTCCATTGATCTTCATGAAAAACAATTATACTTAAAGTTGAAATACGAATTTAAAATCTAGATTCTACGAAACAACTGTACCAGGAATAAATCCAGTATAAAGTGAAGATCTTCTATTTCTTTCTTGACTGATTTAAAATAAAAAAAATGTGATTGGATCATTGAATGTAGCTGTGCACTAAATTGTGTCATTGGTTAAAATAATATTTGCATAAATGAAATCAACCAGGTTTTTACAGTTAATTTAATTTTTAAAAATAATTAAAATAATTTAATATTAGAAATTTAGTCCCACATTACCTGTCATATAAAATATTTTGAAGAAAAGAACATTCTGAATTAGATGTCCCAGTTTATGTTTTTGCTTAATTAAAGCTTTTAAGTGTTAAACGGAATAACGAGGACACATTTAATTGTAAAATATATGAACTTCATTGCATGACATGTTTATAGTTAAAATAATCATTTTTATAGAATTTTTACTAATTTCTTTAATTGAATGTAAACATTATACATTTTTCTCACAATTAAAATATCAATCCATTATAAGGACTCATATTACCATTTTAAAAACCGTTGTTCTAGAATAACTTCTTGAATTGATAAAAATAAGTTAATGCGGTAACTACATGACATTCTGAGTTGTGACCAAGTATGGAAACCAAGCCTGAATTCTTTCGAAACTTACGCCTGAAATATGCAGTACATCCTTCCTTAATCTGAAGTGTTTCTCTGAATGAGTGAATATAAACGTCGCACTGTTAAGCTATCCGAGGGCGATTATTGACGGACCTCGTCATTTTGAACCATGTTCATTTGACGAGGATGACACCTGAGCTGGCACCTTCTTCTCCTAACTACCACACCACACAAACGTAAGGACGTTTGACCTTTCGACAGATTTAACGTGCATGGCTCCCCTACATGTCCACGGTCTTTAGTGGTTCGGGGCTCGAACTCAGGACACACCAGCCACGATCCAATTTGTTGACCACTAAGCTGCCGCATTGATATTGTCTCTGAAATTTATCTCATGAGGGGGATGTGAAAATCAAAGATGCGAATACCCAGTTGAACACTCTTTCTCTTTCATGAGAGTATTAAGTGGTGCCATGGTAGTCTATTGGTTGAGGTACCCGACACGTGGTATCATGTCATGGGTTCAACCTACACCGCTGAAGACCTATATACAAAAGAGCCAAAATCTCGTTAATACATCGAGATCAGAATAACCTCCATTTGTGTGGTGTGGAAGATTAGGAAGATAATACTGTCTCCAAGTGACAACACTGTCGTCCATAGTTTAAAAGCACGAGGTCCGTATTACACTTTATGCTGTATAGTGTGAAGGTATATCCACTCATTTATGAGAAAGTGAATATTTATAAGTGTCGCTCTACCACCCAGAGGTCGCCAAAGTGGTGGTCCGTGAGAAAATTTCACTGGTGATCAGAAAATGAGTATGGAACATACTGGGTGTTTCATCGGAGTTTTAAGCTTTATATATAGTATTTACCATATAAAGGTATAAGTACTTATTTCATATATTGAACGAAAGTGCTTAACTGAAACAGTTTATCTACACGTTTACAATTGTTCAATGTGAAGGCCCTATTCGGCACATGGCACGCATCAAATCGATAGCGAGTTAGGCCCAAACGTGTTTCAGTGTGTGTCTGAGGATATTCACAAACAGCTGCTTCAATCATGTGTCTTTTAGTCTAAAAAGGTTAAGGAGGAACCAGAGGAACGGACCCACAATCATTTATGAAACCCGTCAGATAAAAGTCACATGATATCAGAAAATGTGAACGTGGACGCCATGCAATACAAGTTTTATCGGGAAGCTGTTAGAGATCAATCCCTTGGTTGGGTAATGTGGTTACGTACCGAATGCGTACTGAGAGATGCCAGTGAGCCAATGCACCATCTTGCTGCCAAATGAAGTTACTTGGTTAAATTTCTTCCAATTCAGAAAATAACCATAGAAGTAGAGCATCAAGATATGCATACCAGTTACAGCTGCAACGTCCCGCACTTTCCTTTTACAAAAGACAGCCAGTTGGTGACTTGAAATCTTTGAAACCACCTAAAAGTATTATTCTCATTTGGAGGTTGACAACTGCACTTAATACGGAACACTCATTTGATAGTATAAGAGATTTGCTTTCTTTGCAAACTGGAGAACACAAAAACGCTTTTTGTTTACTAGTTGTCGTTTGTTTGCTTGAATCAGCCAGAAAGGGGGGGAGGAGAATTAGCATATACCTTTAGCGCAGATACGCACACATGCCAGCAAACCGAACTGTTTCAGTTGCTCTTTCATTCGGTGTATGAATCATACTAATATGTTATATGCAATAATTACTATAAAGCGTTAAAACTCCGATATTATTTTACAAACACCGATACTTACTTGTCACGTTAAGTTATGTTTTAAGATGCATCGAAGCATCATTCAATTCAAACAATACGTTAAAAAAATGCTACTTCATAGAATAACGCTACGGTTAATAAGGCGTACTGGAGTAGCTGCATTGTTATATGTAGCTAATAGATCCGTAGGCAGCGAACATTTTCAGGATATTGATTAAAAGCATGCATCTAAAAGAAAGCCTTATCGACCTATTGTCTAACAAAACTCGCAAATTTAAACTTAATTCATTCTTATCAAGATCTTAGTATTGTTTTTCTATGAAAAGTGAATATCCGCTAAGAGAACAGGCGATGAAAATTCTGATTCAATTCTAAACAGCTTATTTATGTGAAAAGTCCTTTTCATTTGTCACAGCCATCAAAACACGGCATCGATCTCAGATTGAAATAAATGCATTTCTCCGTCTTGCAGTAACAACATTGGGTCAGAAAAATCCGTAAACCTTTTTCAATTAAGCAGGAATATCCTTCATACTATGTATGTGTGCATAATGCTACAGGTTTAATTTATTTAAACCATTTTTTTAATTGGTTTGTTTATTTCTCTCTCGTTTATTTTATAATGGTTTATAAATAAAGCTTTCATAATTTGGTAACAACTAATAGTTTCATTCATTAATTAATTACATTTTATGTATTCTTATATCACAATTTTCTTATAAATATTTTTACTCTTAAAAAATACTATTATTGGTCTGCCGGATATAAATTATAAATTTACAAATGCGTGAGGTCAAAGATTTTGGTGACCGCTGCTCTACAGAGCATCTCGATGGATGTTAGCAACATATTTTCTAATAATGAGCCTCGTATAAGGAATAATGGTGATACCTGAATTAGCATCTCCTCTCTTAACTTCCACACCACCACAAATGGAGAACTTAAAGCAATGGCATTTTTAACGTATTCTAGTCCCTCTAGACGGAGGAACTTCACTGGCCCTAGGACCTAAACTCATGACACGTAGGCCATGTTTTCATGGACATAGCCACTATGCTACCATGGGTGCTTCTCAACACTTCAATACTCTTTTAAATACTGCGATAAGTAGTTATTTACAACAGGTTTCAAGTGCAGAGCCACTTAAGTAAATTCATATTATCCTATTTTATTACTTTTAAAAAATTTCTCTTAAATACAAAGGTAGGAAATGGCTATAAGTATGAGCAAATTTTCTGTCCCTTAAAATCATCCCTTCTATGGATACTTTTGGAAAGTTTTATTTATAATTTATATTTTTCTTTCGAGTTAATCACAGACGATTCGTGTGATTTGATTTAAATTTATCTTAAAATTTGAAGCAGCAATTGTACGGATGACTTTATTTTAAGCTATTATCAGGAGACGTGAACATTATCTAGTTGGCACCCTCTATTTAAACTGTCACACAACACGAATAAAAAGATAGCAAACTGGGACAGATTTTCCAAAACATCAGACCCTCTTACTAAGCTGGTCTTAATGTGTCCACTACAGCTTGAACTCATGAAACTCTGACGCTGAATTTTTGATGATATTGCCAATTTGCATTCGCACTAACAGCAGTTAGACTGGTTGAACAAAACTGTGACAAAAAAGTCAGGAGCTCGTAAAAAATAATCGGAACTTTGATAACGTGTTGTCTCATCTGGAATACTCGTCTGATCCTGTGCCATCAGATTTCTTGTTTAGCTCTCTTCACAACTCCGTTATTAGGAACACGTTTATAATTCAGAAATGGCTGTAAATTATATTCCTCAATTTTGAGCAAAAAAAAAACAGGCTCTTCTTCGAAAAAAAAGTTTTAAAAAGCTCACTGAACAAATTCAAAATATCCCCTAACAAAGGGAATATATCATTGATTGAATTTTTAAATTTGATCATATACAAAAAAATTTTTTTGTAAAAAGAAATAAATTTTTTCTTTAACAGAGTGTCGGTCGGGCATTAAATATACAAATGTTCCCCTTTTATTTCGGAACTACCCATAAGAATGTAAAAAGATGTTCATCCGTGGGATGGAAACCCCTTTAAGAGATTTTGGTTTTAGTCCGATCTGTCATGCGTGTGTGCATCATTTGGTAATCGTCAACAATTAACTTATTACACTGACTTTATTAGAAAAGTTGAACGCCGTAGTAAAAGTGAAGTGCATACTTCGGTTAACGGAATTTTCGACGCAAGTACAGATGAGTGTTGGAACATAATGGAATGTCATTTTGGCTTGCCTAATAGACTTACAAAGGGAACCTACGAAATGAATGCACACATAAATGTGTCTTCTTAAAATACTTCCCAAATTTGTGATAAAAAAGTTCGCGTCACCTTTGAAGTTTTTTTTCCCATTGGTGGATAGATTTTGATATCGGGTCAACATTGCATTCTGTTTAATACGTCGCTGGATAGACTGGATACGGGAATCAAAAAATTTTGGGGGTTTCAAAAACGTAAGTGGAAATGGATGGTAACTTTTTTTCCTTTAAAAAAGGGGGAAACTCACCCCCGCAACAAATGGCTTGCTTTCTCTCTATTTTAAGTCACACCCAATTTTCAGAAATATTAAAACCATAAAAATAGTGCCGTTTAGAGATACAAGTAAATACAGTATAACGATATAACGTTCTATAAACATTTAACGTTATAAAGTTTTTTAGATAACTTTTAAAAAATAGGGGAAACCCTATCCGATTAAATGAAATAATATTTAAGTCTAAATTATTTATTTATTTATTTGTTATTAAATAAATCAATTGTTGGATTCTTTTTTCTTTCTTTGGTCAGTTTATCCTATCCTTTTGAAAGAATTTGAAAGGCATATTTTTAAAACATAATTTATCAATTTAAATTCATATTTGGTTGTCGTTTTCCCCGAAAACTTCATGTGAAATGAAAACTCCTCTCAAAGATTTCTCTTTTTGACAGTTTTTTTTAATTTTTTTCAAAATTTGTACATGTCTTTATTATCAAAATATTTGTATAGAACCAGAAACTTAAACTTTTGATTTAAAAAATTAAGCAGATCGCTGAAAAGAACTTTGAGTATGTCTCATATGAGTTTTTTATTATATTCAAATTGATTTAAATTTATTTTCTATTATGATTTAGTTTAATAAAACATAGCCATCGAGATAGCAGCACTTACGTTTGCATTTTGTTTTTATTTTAAGCCAAAATAATTTTTATCTGTAAGTTTAGTGCAATTTGAATAAATGTCAATTACGTCTGTATAGGATACTTAATCTTTTATCTCCTACGTTCTTAAAAATTCATGAGGGTGGTTTGTAAATTGGCATAACCGAAATTCTGTTAATGAATATGTTTTTAAATTGGGTAAATTTTTCTTATCTGAATTCATTTAGCTTTTGATAGCTTTTTTTCGACACATACACATACAAACATAATTATTAATTAACTTTATTCTTTTTTTTTCAACTACACGAATAGAGTCGTTAATGAAAAAACTGTTTTATTAGTTAAATCTTTTAATAATACGTGTATTCTAATGTGTGGGATAATTTTGCAAATTGATAAATGAAATAGTTTTGCGTTCTTGAATGATGGCCAATACCACTTAAATGTGTTATATAAGTTTCCCTTCTGTTGATTTTGAATCTGGGAAGTTAGAGAAAAGCATTCTACAGTGTACTGGACTTGACATTTGGTTCCCATTAAAAATTCTTATGAGTCTCATTTTACATTTATTTTAAATTTTTACTCTTTTTCAGGAATATGTGTAATTATTTAGAGATAAATAATGTCACATGAAAAGAAAACCTGGATTATTTATTATATTCTCAAAAAAGTTTTTGGTAAAAAGTGTATTTTTGCCTTTTTAAGAGGGCAAAAACCTTTTGGGGGGCAATATTTCCCCGGAAACGCGCAGTGAAAAATTTTAAAATAGGCAAAAAATCAAAATTAACCTTTTTAAATGTGGGACCCTGTTTAAAATTTTAAAATGGTGAAACAATTTACGGTATCTCTTTAAAAAGAATAAGGCGCTGTAAAAAAGAATCTAAAAGAGGAAAAAAAATTCCCTTTTAAGAAACAGGTAGAATACACAAATAACATACTTTCTTTGAAAATCAAAAAAAATTTAAAAAATGACACCCTAAAATGTTTTTTCTCAAATATGATACGAAAAAAGTTAACAATTAATAGTTTTAAAGCTCATTCTCAAGAAATAGCGATTAATTTCTTCAACTTTACTCCTAATACCAGTGATGCCAGTATGTAAAAAACCAACAATAAAACTAAAAGGCCAAGACGAATCGTTCTTGACTTTACAATCCTCCATAGCTTTCTATTCCTCGCAATAGTTTTCTCAATAGCTAAAATTTTTAAATTTTGACTTTTATTTTTCTCTAAATTTGTCTTTATTTCTCTTAAATTCTATCGTATCCCACTGGGCATGCTGCTCCTACTTTTACTATATGCAACTTTTGTAAACTTTTGAGCAGCCAATAAGAGTCTATATTCTCAACAACCATCCACTAATCAAAGAGCAGTCACTGAGCTCTTAACCAAGTCAAACGTTCTTCAGCTAACATCAACAATGTCTCTCCACGTCTCACCAACTCCTCAGAGTCGTTTAGTTTATTAAGGAAGGAAATAACAAAGATGAATGCTCGGCTGCGGTCTTCCTTGATATTCAAAGAGCCTTTGATCGAGTATGGCACACGGGCCTACTCTTTAAACTAATTACCTATAACATTCCGCCCCCTCTTATCTTCCTTATTAATTCTTACATTTCTGATAGATCCTTCTCTGTTAGAATAAATCGCACGTACTCTCAAATTAAAAAAGTAGGTGCGGGAGTGGTGCAAGGGTCAATTCTCGCTCCAATCCTCTTTAACCTTTATGTAAACGATATTATCAAAAGTACTAATACAGTGTTTCTCAAACTGTGGGGCCCCCTTTGGGGGGCACGATAACCTTACAAGGGGCGCGAGCATATCGAAAAAAAAAAGATTTAAAAATAATTAATTTACTGAATGAATTAAAACAAAATACCAGACATAATAAAAATGCACTTTTACTCTGATATAATTTATAGGCGATATATTAAGTCATCTCTCTCAAAAATAAAAACATCTTCAAAATACCTAATTAGCTATCTTTGATCCTATAACGAAACACAAAAAATCTTTTATTTGATTTGCTATAATCCCATGATGAGAGATTTTTGCTTAAGTTTTCTTTTTAAATCTAACGTACTACTCTTTGAGAGAAAACAAATCCCAGGCCCAGAATCGAAAAAATTCAGGAACATAAAAAATTCATCACTGTGATTATTTTTGAAATACTGCACACTATAGCTGTAATCTGTTTTTGCTGATAATCTGTTTGACCTTCTAAGTTATTGGTACAGTTAATTATGACCCCTCTCTTATATGTGTTTGTTTCTCATTCAAGGAAATTGTAAGTAATGTATTTCTCTGTTGCGCTCTTTTACATGCAAAAGAGTTTTATGATATTTGGAAAACCACGGAGAGCACTTTGAAGGATTACTTGGCCAAGACGTATTTTTATGAGTATTCTCAAGCATACAAAGTATAACGAAAAACGTTTTTTAGCAGTAACATACATAATGAATACACTTTTTACCCGGAAGTGGTCGCGCGGGGTACACAGATCACGAAATAGTTAATTCTGGCAAAAATGTTTATTTGTTACCAAAGAAAAATTGAAAAGTCCTTGAAAGTAGGTAAGTTTACTTTCTCTTAGTTAAATTATTCACTGGAATCACGATTTGTATCGTGTACAATAAAATAACTATAAAAAAAATAAAAAGATTGGGGTGACTCAATAACTCCGCTCGACAGTATCGAGTGCGCGCCTGCTCCCGAGTAAAAGTCTTTTCGCTTTAAATATTAAAAATAATACAATTATTCTTCATCGAATTTTATATTATTGTTCATTACTTAACGTCAATTATAAATGCTAATTCTGTGAGGCTCAAAATTACAATTCGCTTTAAACTAATTATAATTTGAGCAATCATTTTACATTTTTGTAAACATTGTCGCGCACTTGGCTTTACTCTCCTTACAGTTCAGCTATTATATCAATAATGTTTTATTTTCTTATAAATGAACTCGTGCAAAGAGCGGGCACTTCAGCCGGTATACTTTTAATGTATCAGTGTGTGTGTGCGTGCTGAACAGAGTATTTTATAACTTATTAATTAATACTAAATTAAGAATTGGGCTTGTCTTGCAAAGCTTTTATAAGAAATGCTTATGATTAGAAATTGACTCTCTGAGTTCTTTTTCTATATTTAGCTGATATCTATATTTTGTCTTCTAAGCAGCCACCGCATTTTGCAATATGTTCAATTTAAAAATGAGAGAAAGGAAAAATAACATAATAATTACCCTATTACTTAATTTTTTTTTCTTAAAAATAACTTATACAAAATTTAATACTTGTGTTATTAATTTGTAGGGTTTTTATAATTAAAAGATCGCTTATTGTAGCTTTAGCGTAAAAAGTGCTATTATTGCATTCAGTAATTATTAATGTTAAGGGGGCGCGATAAAATTGTGATTGAAAAGGGGGGCACCAGTATTTAAAGTTTGAGAAGCACTGTACTAATACCATAATTAGCCTGTATGCAGATGACACAACTATACTCAGCAGACACAGAAACCTCAACACACTTGTCGAAAACATAAATGAACACTTGGTCCACCTGGAATATGGTTCTCCGGGGTGGAAGATTGCTCTAAATAGTTCAAAAGACGGAAGCGGTTTTCTTTTCCAAAGGCACCCCTGAAATTTCTTTGCAAAATCAAAGAATTCCCTGGTCTCAACACACCAAATATCTTGGTTTTCATCATTGACAAAAATCTCACTTTCCGACAACACATTACATATATTAGAGACAAATTTAACAAATACTACGCGAAAACTTTACTCCCTAATTTGCAGAAAGTCTAAATTAAGTAGACATAATAAACTGCTTATCTACACTCTGATCCTAAGCCATTGCTTACCTACGCCTCCCCCGTGTGGGGACACGCAGCAAAAACTAATATAAATTTACTTGAAACTTCTCAAAATGTCATTATCAGGCAAATTTTCAACGCTCATTGGTATATGAGAAATAAAGATCTTAGATTCGCCTGTAATATTCCCACCATTAGACAGACGATTCGAAAATTAGCAGTTAACTTTTTCAACAACATAGATGAATCTAACAATTCATCTATAACCGATATCCCCTCTTATTTTTCCCACTTTTCTGTGAGAAGACCAAGAGATATCCTGGTCAACCCAGACTTTAATTAATTTCTTCTATCATTTTTTTTTCCTTTTCAAAAATTTTCTCTCGCAAGCACAGCACTTCAACATCGTTGAAATACTGGAGCTTCCTGATTGGTTATTCACATTCCCAAATCTACTTATACCCCCTCTACCGAACTCTTGTATCGGCCAATCAGATCAATCCCTTTCAACTTTCTGACTTCGACTAACGTTTCCTATCAACTTTTCCCGCGCTCAAGATCTACAGTTTTTGCTGCAACCGGATTGGCTAGGCTTCCGCCTACTTTTTTAAGTCATTTTCAATGTTTTTTCTTTGATTTTAAAGCTCCTTTTAAATTTTAATTTGTGTTCTCACATCCAAGATAATTAGATATTTATATTTTATGACTATAAATTTATTATTCTAAAAATTTTTATTACAATGGGCAAATGGTAAAACCCTCTAAAGGCATATGAAAATTACCTGATAGGAGGTTAGAGACCGACAGGTCTAGGTACTCCAAACAGTTTCTCCAACGATCTTTTAGCTAACATCAAGAAGAAACTTTTAGACACTTCTTTGGGAAATGTTCCCAACGACCAATCACAGTTTAGTATATCACAGACTAGAAAAAATTCAACTTTCGTCGCTTCTCCATCACAGGTACTCAGATATGGAATTCAGGACTACGTTGTATCCCGTATGCGTACAAATAAACCGTAATGAATCAAAAAAGTAGATTCTACTGAAACCTATGCCAATGTACTTGTCTCGAAGCCCCGCCTACTGCATCGCTCGCCTAATCGCCATGCAGCACTTGTCCAGCAAGTAATATTCCATTGTTTTGCCCTTATGCATCATTTTCAAAAGCCAGATACGGAATTAAGGATTGCCTTGCCTCCCGTATGTCCACAGAAATCTCCGATGTTTTGAAACTGTAGATTTTTCACTATTTTTGTAGAAGAAATTTTGAAGTCACCCTATCTGAGGGGACACATCACCGAACCTCTCATTTCCATTGTACCTCCAATTCTTATTCGCTAATTGTGTGTCGTTACATAAGACGTACTACTTGTTTGAATGCCTAAGAAATGGATATTGAATGCTACATTTTCTGAACCACCACAGAGGTTAACTGTTAACTCTCTCCAACAGATTTCGGAAGCTAATTGTATGCAGTGGGTTTATGGAATAGTTTATTTTTTGATCACCTTCTAATCTGTTGAGTGGTATTTTTTGGAAGTGACTTTGTCGTGTATTTTTATTTTTTATTATTGTGTTAAGTATAAATGAAAGTGATTCTTGTTATATTTGATAAAAATCAGATACGTACATATATTATTTAGCTATATGAGTCAATATTCCAATAATTAGTACCTTACATGTGCATTGCTAGTATGAAATGAGAGTCCAAAAAATGTACCGCAACGCTATTGATGGCCATATTCTTTACAAATAAAAAACGCATTCCACTTTTTTTTTCGCAATTATTACACATGTTTATTGTGCCATATAGATTGATT
Organism: Trichonephila inaurata madagascariensis; assembly: GCA_019973955.1. NCBI lineage: Eukaryota > Metazoa > Arthropoda > Arachnida > Araneae > Nephilidae > Trichonephila > Trichonephila inaurata. Next base: position 33,834 of record BMAV01007183.1, read on the forward strand.
GTTTAATTTTTTAAAAATAATCGTAATATTTACACATTTAAAATATTACATACAAAATTATACAAATGTCTTGAATGAACTATAGCTCGCGTTCGGGGGGAAAATAAATACATCTAATACAATTTTTATAAATTTTAACTAAATAAAAACTAGGTAAAATAAAATATTGTATAGAATAGAATATTTAAACTAAAACAAAGATTAGGTAAATTAGGAGTAAGCTAAAAGTAAGCTAATAAAGAAGAAGTGTATTTATTTTCCCACTATATAAAATAACTAGCTGAAACTTCCGTTGTGCCGAAGGAGGAAAAAATCATGTTTTCAGAACTATCATGCTGCTTAAAGCGTGTTTTAAAAAAAAGTTTACCTATTTCAAAAATTTAAAA
>BMAV01007184.1:1346-49310 GCA_019973955.1 Trichonephila inaurata madagascariensis
TCGTTCTCGACTCAGCCTTAATAAGATGATTCGAATAATTTCAACGGTCAAATGATTTTTTTTTGTGTGGTTGTATTCTCCGAAAAACTGTGAATTTCGGACGATATGGCAACTGGCTACATGTGATGACCGTCGTTCATGTATGGGCCCAGGTCTACCACCATACACCAGGGGTGTCCAACACGCGGCCCACCAGTACGTAAGTTGCGACCCGCCAACTCTTTTTTAAAAATCGGATTTTTAAAGTTTTTTTCATTTTGAAATTTATATATATATATATATACACACACAATGCATTTGCCTGTTACCTGTTCTTATTTTAAAATAAATCCCCCCCCCTTTTTGATAATAGAAATATCCTTTAGATTAAAATAGATTTATGTTTTATCAAACAGTTACATTTGATTTTACTATAGTAAATTACTTTTTTTTAATAAATTTCGAATTGCCTTATGCATATCCTTTACTATGAATGGTACATGATTCTCTGTGTGCGACTTTCGTTTCTCCTCCTCCTTTTCTGTTTGGAGGGCCCAAAAAGCAAGAGGCAGTCAGAGATGTTTTTTAAAGTTTTAAAAATATATTCAGGACGTTAAAGGTAAAGGACAATGTATACTTAATCGTTTGCGAATGACAGCAATATCAAATTCCAACAATGAGTAACGAAAGATCAATTCATTAGGAACACCGTAATTTTCAAGAAAATCGCAACTGTAATATTTTAATTATTTGATCATTGCGTTATTATATTATATAAACATTATTATATTATCAATGTATGTATACATGAAAAATAATAAAAACAATAGTAGTAATTCATTCTGTTTTAAATTTTCACTCCAATAAATGTTTTTTTGTTTCCAAATCTGATATAAAGGTACATATTTTTATGTGTGCCCCACGAGATAATGTTTTTCCGAAGCGGCCCGCAAACTCATTTGGGTTGGACACCCCTGCTATACACCATCATTACTCCTTCAATCAGAAGGCGGCATGTTGTCGAGCCGGTTAGAGCAGGGGTCGGCAACCTTTTGAGTCGGAAGAGCCAAAAATTACAATCTACAAAATTTTTTCTTGCCAACAATAAATAGTACTTGCAAAAATAAAGTTTTTTGATTAAAAAAAAAATAATCTATTTATTCATAAGAAAAAATACCTATCTATTTATTTATTTATAAGTGGTCTTTTTCACAATAAATTAGATAATATATATATGGCATTAGAAAAAAATGTTTAGAGAAAAGAAAAGGTTGAAAAATTCGAGCTTCGCCACCTGGCGGGAAAAAAATGGCAATAATTATGAGTTTCAAGCTGTTTAGTTAATATCTTTTTAACTAATTGCAATATTGGGATATAAATGGTCAAAACGGATTCCTCAAATCATTCCCGATCTTTTGGTACCTTCGGCGAGTTTCTGCGTCGTGCGGTTCGTGAGAAGATACACCTAGTTGCTCGCACAGATGCGTTTACCTACGAATTTTAATAATGTAGATAAATAATATTTGCGTATGGAACTAAAGAGCCGCAGGTTGCCGACCCCTGAGTTAGAGCGATTGTAAGTCATACACATTTATTTTTTTCGGGTTATTGTTTGTACGAGTATTTGACAACGTATGCTACGTTCTGGGGTCCACATTGGCATAGAGGTCCAGGCCAGAGGCGTAGCAACCGCTGTGTCAGCCGTATCAATGATATGGGACCCCCTAGCTACAGGGGTCCCAACATGTGTAAGCAAATATTAAGGGGCCCCAAGCAAGAGCCCTCAATGAATTTTGGATGCAGGCCCTTCTTAGAACCAGCTACGCCAGTGGTCCAGGGTCTACTTTTGCTTAGTGGCCCAGGGCCTCAAGACATCCCTTTGTGTACATATTTATGAATCAATTATTTTTACTCTGCTTTTATTTGGTTCTTTTTAAATATCTACTATTAGTTCACTCTCTCCCTATATATATATATCTTGTTCAAATTTACTATCGTAAATAAAATACTTTCTATTCATCCCAAAACCATTCATTCACAAGTTCAAATAAATTTTTTAAAACTTGTAGTGGATGACACTTGATGTTAATACACAGTTTTATCAAATATTAATTCATTAATAAAATTTTTATTTTCAAATGTATTCTGCGTTATTTCTGTCGTAGTTACAACTATCTGCAACAGATGGCGCCAGTACGTTTTTCTAACGAAGTAGGAATAAACGTTAAAAAAATTATATTACTTGTTCAGAACTCTGTTCATATGAGTGTTGTTATAAAAGAAAGCAACTCAAGTCAATGCTGTTCGACTTTTATTTACATATTCAATATAATAATTTCATCTACAATCATCAACACTTCATCAGCAGATTGTGTAGCTAAGGCATTATCACAGGGAGTGTGAATCGCTCAATGCATAGGAATACTAGACGGTTTGGATTCTCTATCTAAATTATGCAGTACTATAAAAAATAGTATGATAAAGAAAGCTGAACATCAGAAGTTAAAAAGTTATTCAAAAGAGAAAATAGGATGTAGAATACTTTAAGATAGGAGGAGGTTTATAATAATACAAAAATTCAAATAAATGATATCATTGATAATGACAGTAGATATTTCATAAAATACTTCATAAGAAAAATTTGGGGATCCATACTATCTATTGATATTGTAAGAACTAATTAAATTTTTTTTTTGCAATATAAAGTTAATTTGTTATGCAACTTTATAAAACGTATGAATAAAAAACATGCAAAAAATTTAAATGAGAGGTTAACTGCCTCCAGAACTGGGAGTTAAAATGCATTATTTACAGATGCACCAGTATTATGATAAGTTGGATCAGTGGACGTAAATTTTTGAGATCTTAAAAGCTTAAAGGTAAAAAAAGGTTACAGCTGAAAATATAAGATAAATAAAAACTCGGTACTAATTTGATATCGGTACGCTACGTATTTTTTCCGCCAAATAGTTCCAAAAAATTTTGGCAAGTCAACAATGAAATAACTATTTGGCGCGATTTCAACGCGCCAAAAGCGAATAGCGTACTGATACCAAATTAGTTCCAAAAAACTTAATTATAAGAAAACTTAATACCATGTTTAAGATGAGGATTTTAAAATACATTCTTTTTGCATAAAACTGTATTAATTATGAAATAAATTATTAAAAATTGCTTATGTAGGAACTGTTCGATAAATATATATTTTCCAATTATATTTTGGGGTAATTAAAATAATACTTCCACGTATAAAAAAAAGATTAAATCATGCCCAATCAAATCTATATTTACATAATTTACATGTTCTTTTTTTTTCCTGAGACTATAGTTATACATTCAACTAATTTCTTCAACAAAAAGATTCATACATTTGAAATACACATCGATATGACCCTATTTTTAACAATAAGTTGCCTGCAACAAACTAAGTGGTTTTTAAATTCTAGTAAAAATAAAAGAAAATGTTAAAATAACGTAATACTGGAGGCGATTTTGATACATCTATTTTAAAAGTAAAATAGCTTTTTAGTGTTCAATGACAACAAAATGTATTTTGAATATCTGATATATTTAAAAAAAAAATTGCAGTCATTTAATCACAGATCATTAAATATAGCAAATACAATAAAAATAAGATTTTTTTTGTTAAAATAGTTCTTAAAATGGGAAACCAACGCAACTGTTCTGTATAACAACTCAATTATAGAATAAATAATATGCATATGTTACCTGCAATAATATTAAACAGTTTTTAAATTAAAAGGAAAAAAAAAAAACCCCAGCATCTCAAAAGTGAAGAGAGAATAGTTTTTAAATTTTATTTGTACTTCTTTTAAAAAAATTTTTCATATTGAAAATACTTTTTATGCTTGTAATGAAAAATGTTTAGGTGGAAAAAATGTACAAGTTTACAGTTACTTTATTACTGTGTAATGTAATGATAACCAGATTTTATTAATCAATACAAAGGACAAAAATATTTAATGTTAAAAATTAAATTTTAACAACTTTTACAAGTTATTTTTTATAATAATGCAATAAAAATTCTGCAAATAATTTTATATTCAAAAAGTGCCGCTGTATTGCAGGTTGAAAATAAAGTAAGTATTTAAACAGATTCTTATTTTTTTTAAAAGTCAAACACTACAAAACACAAAATCTACACTTTAAAAATATTAGGAACAGAATCCGAAAAAAAATTACTCCTCCTCAATACACCATTTGATTTGATGTTTCACTAGCGTCCCATTTTCAAGCTGCAGAAGGGTTATTGATGAGGGACCTCAAAATTTGGAACCTGGGTCAAGTGACACCAAGGACAATACTTGAGCTCTGGCACCTCTTTCCAAATTTCCACACCATACTAATGTGAGGACTTTGAGCCTCGGCATATTTAATGTCTATATGGCTGGTCTTGAACGTCTCTAATTCATCAAAAACAAAAAAATAAGAAGAGATTTAAAAATACTAATAGCTAAAAAACAAATATATTTTGAAGAAAAAAACTCAACTGTTTACTCAAATCCCCCCCCCCTTCTTTATATAATTAAGTTTACGTTTCTTCTATTAGGTAAATGTTTTAAACAAATTTAAAATTAATTCTCTTTCACACTTGATAAAAATAGAAGGTACTTTTCCGTTTCGCCAGCGCAGGCGATAAAGTCGCCAAAAATGATACAACCGACGCTAAAAGAAATATTCCGGCTGCAGGGCCAGCTCTAGCAGTTCTGCCGCCCCGGACAAAAATAGAAAATGCCGCCCCTCTCACCAAAGCAAAAAATTATAAATTAAAAAAGATAAATAGTACACAGATACACACCTATAAAACTTGAATAATTCTTGTAAACACAAAAAGGCAGCATAACAATATATATATACATTATTTTAAGTCTTAAAAATAATTCTAAATTAAGGACATAATTAACTGTTATTATTTCAAACGAGTAAAATATAAGAGAAGAGGAATCGTCCACTCCAGCAGGCCAACCTCTGTCTGTCGAAAAAGAGTCTAAGATGGTGTGGATCACAAGCGTTTGTTTTAATTTATAATAACTACACTCAAGACTAAAATAAAACACATCTCCTGTGGCTCTCTATTCTTCAAAAAACTTATTGATCCTGTCCCCTTTTGGATAGCTGACACTGGACATCGTATGGGGAAAAGTAATATCCATTGTGACCCCACTCTGGAATGGGGAGTAAGTTACTACTGAAAAAGATAAGTAATAACATCAAATTTCACGATTTAACATTCCTGCCTCAAACCCTTCAAGTTTCAACATATCAGTAAACTAACAATAAACTTAGAGAGTACAAAATAAAGAAATAAAATATATTAAATGAAATACCAAATTCACACACCCAATAATACTGCAGAAAATATATCAAATTTTCTGTAAAAAAAAAAATTGATTTAAATTCCGCTTTTAAAATCTGCAAGCCCGGGCAGGGGTCCGGCTTCAGAGCCGCCCCTGCCGGCTGGTAACCTTTTACTACCACATTTTTCAAAACAAGGCGTCGTTTTTTTTTCTTATCAGAGTAACGTCTTTTCCATAATGTATCAAAAATAGATGAAAAACCAAGGAGAACAATTACTTATGAATATATTGTGTGTTGTTGCCAATAACGCCAACTTGGCGATATTTGCGGCGGCGAAACGGAAAAGTACCAAATTAAATTATTCAATGTGTATTAGAAAGATAACTCATACTGGATCTTAAGCTTAAAAAATAAAAGAAAATATCTCAGTTTAAAATATCCTACACCTTTTCCACAATTCTGAAAACAAAATAAAGCATTTTAAACAAGTAAAAGTTGTAAATAAAGTCAAAAATACAAAAGACTAGAAACAAACATATGCAGAAATAAAAAGCTGCCTTTAGTAAAGAGAAAGGATAAACATGTAAGATTTTTTATAAAGAATAAATATAAGAGTATCACAGGGGCAAAAAATCAGATAAATATTAGTATTTAAAAAATATTTCTTGGCAATAGTCTTTTCCCTCCTGGCAAACAGGGCAAAAAAAAACTTTTTTCTTTGGTTTCATAGACTTTCCAGAAATATGTTTTAAATTATGTTGTTTAAAAAACTTAAATTTTTAGGAATTAAAGATCGTAAAAATTTTTATATCAAATAAGTCTCTGTAATTCCTAAAAATTAGATGAGAACATATCAATATATTGTCAGAAGTCACTTTCAGATGAAAAAAATGTGATATATCATTTAACAATTGCCATTGATAGCACAAATATTAATTTAAATTTATTTAACAAATATAAATAGTTTATTATATTTATGCATATAAATTGATGAAAACAAATACTTTATCATCTTTCAAAAATAAATAATCAATTTAAAAATTAAATCTCACACAAGTAGTTAAAATATTTGCAATAAAATTATAAAACATTTATTGTATGAAACTGTTGATTATTTACTTTACATAGAAAACTTAAATATAACATTATACTGATAAAAATAAAGTAACTTAAAATATAAATTTAAATTTTTACTAATTTAATTACAGTAATGCATAAATCTGCAATACAAAATTATTTTTCAAAAAAAATTTATAAGCAAAAATTAATTATTCAATTAGAAAAAAAAATTATTTCGATTAAAAAAAATCAAAGGAAATTTTTTTTTCCTCGTTAAAAAGTCGTTATGGTCAAAAATGCTGAAAATGAAACACATCAAAATTTCAATTATATTTTTGCCAATAGTCTGACTTTTTTAATATAAGTTTAAAACCTGAAGTTTAGGTTAATAATTAGGAAGTTAAGTCAAATTTTTAAGAAAAAAAATGTATACTTCTTATTTTATCCGTATCATGTCTTGGTAAGTTTAATTAAAAAATTAAGAAGCAACTTTTTAAAAAAGTTTTTTGTTTAGAGTCATTTTGATTCTTTGAATAAATCGAATAAAATTAACAATTAACAAAATTCGGAATATTTTTTTTTGTTTTCAGAGAAATCAATTTATATGCAATTTTTCACTTCATTTACTAAAAAATAATCTGATTGAAAGTAACTCAGATGAAAGAGTACTTTCAGGGACGTCTTAAGGCGTGGGTGACCTGGGCCCGGGCCTTGTCTTGTTCTCGACTCGACCACAATAAGGTTATGATCCAAGTGATTTTTGTGGTCGAATGTAATGCCCGGATATGTTCTACAAAAACTGGGAATTTTGAATCATATGCCACCTGGCAACAGTGGTAAGACTGCATTATTATGTGATGACTGTCGACCATGTCAAAGTCTAGGCCTACCACCATACACCATAATTATTTAGTCGAAAGGTGCCAGTCGGTTTGTGCCTATGTTTTTGACATTGTGAGTCACGCACATTTATTTATTACAGGTTATCGTATGTCCGAGTATTTGACAACATATGCTATGTAATGTCTACTTTTAATGGTCAAAGGTGGACTCTAGTTATGCATGGGGCCCAGGGCCTCAAGAAGACATCCCTGAGCACTTCACAAACATGAATGATTTAACAGATATAAAAAAGGCAAATAAAACAAGTTTTACATATCTTTCATATTTCTGTAGCTGCTATTCAATTTATAAATAAATAAGATGAGATAGAAAAAGTTAAGAAATTCTATATATGTACATATATTCATGAATACTACATAATAATACAAAGAATTAGAAGCATAAATGGAATGTATAAGAAAGACATCTACGTAAAATTAGCCAAAAAGTGAAATGTTTTTACAGTGGAAAAAGTACTATACAATATTGCACTACATAAAATATCATAAATATATCTTTAAAAAATCTCTAACCTACATAGTGAAAGTAATAATCAAAGTAGTGATAAATAAATATTCACAAAAAGAAATAAATAATTTCATATGCAAGAAAATTCTTGCATACTTTGGTGAAAGTTTAGTAATGTATAATAATATAGCTATTGCATATGCATCAATAATATAACTATAAATATTAAAGTTTTCATCCAAGCAAATTGTTTACAAATCTCACATAAGTATTGCATTCAACTCACAGTAATTGAAAAGGATCTTAAGTAATTACATTATTGCTGCTCTTTAAAGGTATAAACACATTATAATCTTAAAAACAACAAACTACATGTGCGCATACAAATAAAAGAAGGCATTTTTCAATCAGTGAAAAAGGGCTTTCGTTAATAAGATCATTCTTATACACTACTTCTGCATCTTAAATAATAATAAACTAAATAATACTCAGATATTTTAAGCACATAAAATGTAAATATGCATTGGGTGTGTGGAAAAATATACATATATTCTTTAAAACAAATTCATCTGAAATGTCAGAAAAATTCCCACGATCCTTCCATTCACATAAAAAAATAGAATAATTTGTTTAAAATAATAGATATTAGGAAAGGGATATGGTCCCATTCTATTCACCTCAAAATGCATAAATGTTCACAAGGAAAATATTTTAAAAATTAGAAGTAAATATAAAACTACATATTCATGTAGAAGATCACATTTTTAAAAGATGTCAAAAATGACAACTTATGATTTTTATTTAAAAAATTAGCATAAGAATAATAGCAAAGAAAAATAATATTTTTTTAAAACTTTAAACAAAGAATGTATGAAAAAAAGAATGTAAGATTCTCTAAAGAGATCACCAAAACTTTCTAAGGCAATAACATTAATAGTGATATCAATGTATATATTACCGTTAAAGTGTGAAATCCATTATTTCATAAAATAACTAGGTATTTCATGAAATTACTACACACACACAAGTCAGTTAAAGTATAGAAAATTATTGAATTCTATGATTTAACTAGGTATTCTATAGAATAACGATTACTTTATCATTAAAGTATGAAATACAGCACTCGAAAGTTCATTGAACTGGTTCTAGCTGAGAAGGATTTTTCCGATTAGGAATTAGAGATAGCCAAATAAAACAGTTGTACTCTAGATATCAGTTCAGTATATGTCAGTGAGAATTAATTTCCATTCAAGAAGTTCCAAATTTTTACACAACGCTTCAAAGTTGCAGTAATGAACAGATTCAAAAAGTGCTTGTGTAAAAAAAAATGTGTCATAGTAAAAATAAGAAGCTGTTTAAAAGATAACAAGCAATGCAATCCAAAGTGCATCACAGCAATCCTTGCTCTAATAAATAATGAAAAGTAAAATAAAGGTATCTCATAAAATTTAAATTAAAATTCTCTAACATTTTTGTTTTAAAAAGTTACTTTTAATGAAGCAACAGTTTTTCTTCCCAGTATGTATTTTTTTTTGATAATATTTAAATATAATCTGTTTTTGAAGCATATTCTTTTTTCCCCTTTCTGTTTAACTAATGTTAACAATATGAGCAATAATAAATTATATCATCTGCCTTCCCTTATTATTTATCAATTATTTATCCGCAAAAAGGATAAAATGTTTTTTCTAGATATTTTAGCTATTTATGATTAGTTAATTTATAAAATATCTTTGAAATTGTTTATTTTTCACTTTAATGGTCTATCATTAGTTATTTCATAAAATACCTAGTTATTTCACAGAATAACTAGGTAAAGTATGAAAATTTACATCTATAATATACTTTAACTAACTTGTCTAATTTTTTCATGAAATACCTAGATATTATATGAAATAACTGAATTATACACCTTAACAGTAGCATATATACTACTTGAAATGTAATTGTACCATACTAGAAAATCAATTGAATTTCTCAATACTTTAATAACATTTTCAACATGTATGCATCAATACAATTAAATTCTTTGGGGATTTACTTCTAAAATTCTTCTCTAAAAATAATTGTAGAAAATCAAAAAATAAAGAAAAAATAGTAGCATAAAAATTATTTCAATTGTATAATCAGTTCTTGAAAGAAATAGTAATAATATCTAAAGAAAAAAATTGCAGATTTTATTAAAAAAAATATCGATTAAAGAAGAAAATTTTTCGCTTTTAATCAAATAAAAAGCATAATTATATAAGTATAATTAATATTATATACATCACAATTTTCTAAATCATATGAACATAAGTCAAAAAACTTGAAATTACAGTATAGCATTAAAAAAAGTATGTACCACTACTAATGTTTGTATATATTTAAAACATCTTTATATCACTAAATTCATTAAATGAAATGTAAAAAGAAATTTAATAGTACTGCTAAAAATTATATTTACATATATATATATATTCTAAAGACCTGATATTTTAATTTTCAAAATAATATGTAGTAACTCTAGCCACATTAACGCAATTAAAGTTTTAAGAAATTAGAGCATTAAATAAAGTAATAATTTAAACACTAAGAGATTAATAATTATTAAATTACTTTTATATTATTCTTAATATATATAATCTTAAAATAATATTAAATCTTTGAAATATTCCTATATAAGTTGTGTTACTCTGTTTATATTTTCTTTAATCCTTACATTCCAATTTTTAGAGAACAATTTGTAAATATGATTTCCTACAAGAGAAAAATTATGGGAGGGAGCTATCTTGCATCGACTAGCTAACTACTAAGCAATGCCCATTTAATATATTTAATGCTTTTTTCTGGTTTTACAAATATAATTTCTTTGAATTATATAAAACTCTTTTTAGCTTTCTCAATCATAGCAATATAAAATTGCATGTATGAATAATAATTACAGACAAATAAGTCTCCTCTTAAATACAAGCATATAATACTTATTGATATATTCTATAGCCATAAAATTGATGATATTTCTATTCTTACAAAATTAAAGTTGGAAACATGTATAACAATGTACATAAAACAATTAGGTTTTAATAAAAGTATAAGTTCTTAGGTAGTATTATTGCTGGGTAAATTCTGTAATATACTACATACCTAATTAAAATAATTTTTTAAGTATATCTTTAATATCTTATACTCTGCATAGAATTCTATAAAAGTATCTAAAAACTTATAATTTTTGCTTATTTTAAAATTGAGTTTTATAAGTTTGTAGTCAAATTTATTTTCAGAGAATGTGCTGCTTAACTAGAGAAAGTAAGTCAATTAAAAATTGCGAAAAATTTTTTTGGAAGAAAAGAGCATTTTCCTTTTAAATTTAGTTATTTATAAATGGCTCGTTAAAAAAATATGCAATAAAAATACTGCATACACAAGCATATTATACAACCAAATAAAAAATTGAAGATTTTTTGAGAATGATCATCTTAAATTATTCTAAATATAACACACATTTAAAACTAATTTTAAGAATAATGATGCAATTGTGCAGCTGAATTGTTAAAAAAAATTGTTTAAATATTCTATGTGGAACATAGAATATGATAGTTTTTGTTTCTTTTTACAAAAAGGCAGGAAATATTTTATTTTATTTTGAAGTAGACTTAATCAGCAATTTAAAATATTTCAACTTGTTTAAGTACATTGACTTATGAAATTTTTTAAATATTTTTTACATGAATAAAATGTATGTATATATTATATTCTATATTTCTCAATACTGCACAAGCATAAGTTCTTTACAAATTAAACAATTGAACAGCTTTTATAGGACAATCCTACTGTTCATATAATTTTATCAGTTTTAATCTTATATATCTATACAAATATATTTCAATAATGTAGAACTATGCTGCATATATACTACAGAATACATCACAATTCGATGATACGTGTAGCACATTTTTTTCTTTTAAGCTTCAACTTTTCATAATCTTCAGTGTCAGGTGAGATTGGACTTCCACGATGATGACCTGGTCTCAGATTCATGCCAAAACTTTGTACTCCTTTGGCTATCCTAGATAAAGGAGAAAGAACTAAATCTTTTTTTATTGCAATGGGGGATAAGGTACTGGACAGGTTGAGAGAAGACAGTGAAAAATCCTGGATTGCACTTTCACTATGTGAGGTCTTCATCTTAGCATTCAAGCCATCTGTATCAAGCATGACCTCTTCCTGAACCAACAAATGTGAGACTTCATGAGATGTGGCCACTGTACATGGGCGATACTCTAAATCTTCGGAGGATTTGGACAACTTACGACACACTCCAACTTTGCCAGAAATGCATGCAGCATCATCTGGCTTCGTATATGCAGCTAAATTGCTTTCTGTACTTATATGAATTTGAGGCATAGATGTTAAAGGTAGCTGTTTCTTGCATTTTGATTCATCACTCAAAGAAGACTTTCTATTCATCTGTCTGAGTGATGCTTTTTTCATAGCATCCAAAACAAAATCATCCACCTCTGTATTATAACGCCTCTGAGTAAAGTGATTGGGATCATCAAGAAATACAAAGTTGTTATTGGGCTGATTGTTTTTAAAATTGAAAGTGGCTAAAATTCCACAACTTTCAAGAACGGCATCATGCTTATTGTCACTAGCACCATTATTTAGACATTCTGTGGATAACATCAGCTCCTGTTCATCCACATCACTGAATTCTGAATAGTCAGAACTTAAAGTGCGATCACTTATGTGACCATGAAATCCAGTTGCAGTGAAGGCTTTATGATGCAGCACGGAATCTTCTTCTGATTCTGAAGAGCTGTCCATACTAAACCGTGGACCCTTCAAAAATTAAAAATAAAATATTGATTATCACAGGATTTTTTTAAAATTTAGGATATTAATTTTAAATTAATGCAAAAGTCCGTATCAATGTTGAAACTTATCCTTATAACACATGTAATTAGTTAAAAAAATAAGCATTAACTCACACACACTAAGCATTTTTAAAATCAATAATTTATTTATATTATAAAATTATATTGTGTTTTGCAATATAATCAAACACATTACAAAATGTAGACAATGACAGATATAGAATATAATGATTGGAATTTTATCAAAAATAGATGAATATATATATATTATTCAAAACTCAAGTTAAAAAAAAAATTAAAAATTCAAGAATACTATAGTAGCTATAAAATAACAAGATGTAAACTACTTTTTGTGGAATTGAAACCAGTTTTAGAGGATATTTATTGCCTGAAAAAGTAGGCAATGTGAAATAGGATATTATGCATGAAATACTTTAATTTCAAAATTTGCCTTTATTCTTTTTAAGTTTCTAAGGTATGATGCTTTAATTTTGATGCTAAAAAAACACAATTTTTTAAACCTTTATAATGTTTTTTTTATATTAAATCTATAAAGATATGTTTTAATAGCTCAAAAACTTTTTCTTAAAGATAACAATTTTAAGTACGTACAGAATTACGCAAGAAGAACTTTTTATTTTAAAAAATTACATTTCTAATTGTTTAAAATAATTTATATAGTTGACAAAAATTTAAATCAGAATTTCTACTCATAAAGTTAAAAGTATGTAAAAAAATATGCTTTACTCAACACACAAAACAAAATTTTGAAAATGAGTTGTTTAAAAACAACAAATTTAATGTGATTATTTTTATGTACATACATATATATATATAATCTAACACAGTGGCGTGACATCCCATGAGAGACAAGACCTACTGTGCCCAACTCAGTATACGGGACCTTGGGCCCTGAGATGCATGAGCAGATGTTCCGGTCAGGTGGTCAGTCTGACATGAAAACCCCCAGTGTTAAGTTCTCAAGCAAGCTTGGTACTCATTTTAATTGACCCATTGAAGGGATGAAAGGGTGAGTCAACCTTGCCCAACCCAGGGTTTGAAGTGCGATTCACTAACCACTCAACCACTGGGCTTCATATATATTATATATATATATACATATATGTATACATTATTTGGGTGTGCATTTCATTTTTAAATTGAATTTCATTGTTATCACTTATTTTAGCAAGATTAAATATAATTTCAAAGCTTTAAGCACACATAATAAGTGAGAAAGACCCTAACAAAAGGAAAAGAATCTTAAATTCAAGAATAGTTTCATCTAATTTATTTAACTCCATCAGAACTAAACAGGTTTCATTAAAGCTAATAGTTTTATTTGAATTAATTTTCAATGAAATGGTATCTGTGATAATTTAAATGATTAAAAAAACAAAAACAAAAAAAATATTAGTTAAAAATTAAAAAAAAAAAACATTTAAAGAATTATTTTAGAATTTTTTTATGCGTAAGTATATAAACTATACAAATCAAATATATATTACTTTAAGGCTACACAGTACCCTAAAAATTTCATATTTACAATTTTTTTTTTTTTTTGCATTTTTTAGTGGCTCATACCATGGAGAAGCTTGCCATCAAATTTCAGATCTGTTAGCAAATCAGTTTTTAAGATATTTCAAGTTTTATGAGCTATAGTTTTGGTTTCAGTTTTCTTTTAAAGCATTTTTCCACTCTTAAATTGAATTAATTAAAAATATTACTAAGCACAATCAAATCTTTTAGTGTGAAATATTTATTAATCCCAATTCTCATTACTAAAATAATTTCTGCTTGATTATGTTTTGAGTTTTTTGAGTTCTCCTAATTAATAAATTAAGATTAAATACATGGTCAATTTTTGCTTTAAAAATAGTTTGTATAACTTAAAAGCTTTATCATTAATTTTTTTCCTGAAGAGAAAATGCCATGGCCAAAGCGTTCTCAGGTTGCTGGGATAAACAATATTTTGAAGAGATGGAATACAACTGAAAATGATGTATCTAAAACTTAGTTACTGCAATTAGACTTCCGAATACTTGTATTCTGAATTCAAATGTTGCAGATATAAATGGATATTTCTTTGATGTACTGAACTACATTATACTAAACATATTGTAGTACTATATTTTAGTATTTTAGTCGTACGGCAAGAGCTAAAACTTCCTAAACTGCCCCAATTTAAAATTGAAAAAAATTAAATTTTATGAACAAGCCTGGCTATTTTTAAATTAACTTAGAATCATCATTATGAGTACATAAATGTTTTGTGTTTCAAAACTTTTGTGAAAACATTAGGCTAAGAATAAGCTGAATAAACTGTCATCTTAACATATGCTATCAATATTATGCCAAAATATATTTTGAATTAAAAATATTATTTTCAGTCATATTTAATTAAAATAGTGTTTTAATGTAGAATATATACATACTGGAAAATAGCATAATAAAAAATTAGAGCTTTACGGGCATTATAAGTTTTTGTTTTATGCCTTTACACACTTTAAATGCATTTTTCTCAGACTTTTAGTTTTGAAGATATACATGTTTTCTAATCCCTAAGGCTTTTTTACTGTTCAAGATAGTGTTCAAATTTTTTGTATATACTCACAAACGTATGCTCTACAAAAGTTAAAATGGATTTAGGGCTGATATATCTCTAGTTATTTTTTAAAAAATTCAAAAATTGATAGTTTAAAAATTTTTGTGTTTTTTCCAGGTTTATCAAGAAAAATAATTATTAAAAACCAACAAGCGAATAGATTTTCAAATCCATACTTTTTGTTCACAATAATCTAAGAAACATAAATAACTTAAAATGACTAAAAAATTTTAAAAATTGATTTTATAAGAGTTTGAAAAAACTTAAAAAATTCCTAATTTTTTAAAATTGTAAAACAATGGTTGGTCAAACTGACTTTTTACTCTTACACAATCAGCTTAATAATATAATCTAAATATAAAATATAAATTATTTTTACTGTAACTGTCTCCAAAAATTTTTTTTGAAAAAGGGTACTGTGTAGCCTTAAATTTTACACGATATATCTGTGAACAATTTCTAAAATATACATTTTTGTAGCAAACCCTGAATACGTTAACTATGTTTAGTATGCTATTTTAGTATATTACATTGAATATCTTATAAAAGTAACAAAACCTTATTTTTATTTCACTTACCATTGAAGCACTTGTTTCATCTACTGAAGCTAAACTAGTAGGGGCATGGGATGTGAACCCATTACCTGATTTCTTGCCAAGAGCTTTGACAGTTCGTATGGGATTCAGCTTAGCAAAATGGGAAGTTACATTACTTAGGGCTCTTGAGCCAACTGTCTTTAGGGAATTCAGCTGCCCTTCTGATATATTACGAGGCATGGATGAGAAGGATGGTAGTTCTAAATGAAAGCCATGATTAGGACCATGTCCATGATGATTCCGATTACTTCGAAAAACTCCTGCTCTCACACCAACTTGGGATAGTGGCATTTTGCTTTTCCTACGTTCCAATTTACCCTCAAAAATTGGAACATTCAATTCTTTCACAGATAAAGCAACTTTGAATGTTTCACAGATAGCTTTCAATGATTCTATGAATACAGTAAAATTTATAAAATTTCAAGTTATTATAGCTGAATAGATTAGAAATAATGATACTGTTTAGGAACGAGAATATTTGAAAGTGTACATGATATAATTTAAAAGAAATTTAATTCAGAAATATATTCTGCAATTATGGAGAAAAAATACACAATACCACATTTTCATGCATTATAAAATAATAAAATGCTATTATTATTACAAACATAAACCATACTGATCAAGTTTGAGCTTTTCAAGGATATGTTTCAAACACTGGCATAGTTAATTCTGAGTGGGCCCTGTATCAAAATTCCACTGGGGCCCTATTTTAAAAATGAAAGCCCTATTAGTCTTAATGTAGTTACACATGTTGAGGCTCTAATAGCTTGGGGGCCTCATATCATTGATACGGCTGATATGGCGGTAGCTACGTCCCTAGTTTCAAATGCTATTATGTAAATATATCTTATTAAAAATGAGCTAAGTAATTCAAACAGTATGAATAAAAATTACACTCAATTTTTTTCATTGAATGAAAAAGTTTTCTTTGAAAAAGTTAAAAAAGAAAAGTCTTTTTAAACACTTTTTGTTTTACTATTTTCATTCAATCAATACCACAAAAAATTGAATGTAATTTGATTTAATACAATATAAATACCATTAATATTTCAATTTTTGTTTTCAAACAGAAACTAAGTATTGAAGGATAACGGCTCTATTTAAAAGTATTGTATTGCAATACTTAAAAATACTTATATAAAATTTAATTAGTAACAAAAAAATTTCAGAAATTATTTGATTTATTTCTGAACGAAACTTTCATTTCTGAAATTCTCATTTTATGTATGTGATTAAACAACATGTCTTATAAAAGGTTTACTATAGAAATCTCAGTTTTATTAAAAGCTTAAAAAATCATTATATGTCAGCAAATTTGATGCATCATTTCACATCTTTTAAAATAACATTTCAGCATCTGGCACATAATATTTGCAAACTATATTTTAAAAGATTTTCCTTATTAAAATTTCCAGTTATTTTATTTTAAGACACATAAACACATAAATCACACATTTAAATACATGAAGTTTTAATTAATAGCTGTAACAGCTTTAGTACTAGCAAAATTAATTTTCATTTAAAAAGTCTGATCAAATTTTTGTTTAAAAAATTATTTAAATTTTACTCTTAAAGGTAGGTACTTATGAAATTCAATAAAAAGCTCATAAAAGCATAAACTTTTATTTCTTTTAAAAAAATTAATTACCTGCAGCTTCTTCTTCACTATTAATTGGGACAGCCATGTTGTTGAAGAAACGTGTGTTGGTAGAACGAAACATATGAAAATACCCAGACTGTCCATACACTGAATAATGTAAACGAAGACAATAGTGCTTTGATTTAAATACGCCAGGTTCAGGACCTAATATTCAGGAATACTCAATTACAAACAATATTTTAAGAAAGCATATAAAAGAAAAATATTCCAGAAAAAATAACATGGGACGCATACATATTTAACTCGGTTCAAATATAATTAAAAATACCTATAATATTCTTTAATAGAAGAAATAATTTGATGTGGTACATAACAAAGATAAAGAAAAATTAAATAAAGCTAATAACTCATAAAAAAGATGCTTACCCAATTCAATTCTTTCTAAATCTTCTAGTAATACATGCTGATATTTAATAATTCTATCTGTTTGGTCATCATACCTATAATAAAAATTTAAAAAATACATTTTTCCTTCATTTTTATCAAATTAAATGCACACTTAACATTAAGTGCAAAATAATTCACCAAATTATTTTTAGAATTATGTTAATTTTCTTTACAAATAAAGTAATTTTCTTTATTTTCAGCAAAAGTCAATTTTTTACATTTAAAAATTTGAAAAAAATATCTTATTATTTATTATACAAAAGTCTAAACTTCCAAAAACAGAAAAACTATTTCCACAGAATGTTCAAAGTACAACTTTAACTACTTTATGTAAGATTGAATTTGCTCAACAAATAAACGTTAAAGAATTAAGAATAAAATTACAAAAACGTAACTACCGTATTTATTTGAATCTAAGCCGCACCCCAAATTCTCAACAAGTCTTTGTGGAAAATGAAAAATATTGTAAAACAGCTTAGAACTTGTAATTGCTCTAACTGCCCCATCTAACATATTTTTTTAAAAATTCGATTCTAAGCCACACCCGATTTTCAGTAGCTTTAATATTGGAAAAGTGTGGCTTAGATTTGAGTAAATACAGTATATTAAAAATACATATAGTTAGTGCACATAACACATACACTTACATAACACAATTGAGCCATAAAAAATTCTTTTTTTAAGAAAAAAAGCCATGTCATAATCCACAATTACAAGATAGAAGAAACTAAAATATTAAACAAAATACATAATTCCAACATTAATTCTTTCATTTAATTCAGAACTATAAGGATTTATATGGTTTGAATCTTAAAAAATTTACTACAAATAACAGTCAAGTGCATGACACTCAAATCTTTTACTTACTCTGCAACAAAATAAGAATCCTTTGTAAGAATTAAAATGGCATCCATATCTTGCTTATCAGGATCACCAGTTCTAAAATAAAATAAAATTACTATATATGATGGAAAACTTTAAAACGAATGCAGTATTAAAATACTTTTGCATTTGCTTTATAAATAAACCAGTGAACAGATTTTTATACCTGTTTTTTAAATTTACTTTCAAACCTTAAATTTTCAAAAAAATATCAAAATATAATGCAATTTATATCAGTAATGGATACAAAACTTTTTACTACAGATTTCTTTAAAATTGTCCTGTATAATTTCTTCTTCCATGTTCCAGAGAAATAAGATATTTTCAACTTTTCCATACAGCTTTTTTTTATTAAAAATAAATGAATAAAGATTATACATTAAAAATATTTCTTTAATTTATTAGCATTTTAGAAACAACAGTAATTGAACTAAAAAAATTTCATAATCTGTATTTATAGTAAAAAAATTAAGTAATTTTAAATGAGAACATAAAAAACATTTTTCAAAAGTAAAATATTTTACACAATTTAAGATTCATAACAACTAATTTTTCATTAAGACATTGAACTAATTGTGACAAAGTAGGTCACAGTTCAGTCAAAATTTTCAAAAACATTCTTTTTTAAGTTTTTATTTCACAAAATATTATAAGGAATATAGGAAGAGACACTTGGATTGCCTCTAAAGACCAATAATAACTACAGTGACAATTTAAAATTCCACCATTCCCTGTTCAAATTGAATAAAACATCTTTATCTTTTATCAATAACTTTAAACTGCTAGAAAGGTATAAATAATGCACTTTAAAAGTACAATAAATTTTAATTTAATATAATTTATACAATACTCACACAGGATCTGCATCTATTAATGCCCATCCACCTAAAACTACTTCAGTATCAGGAATCAATATTTTTTTACAATCTTCAATCAACTGTTTCATTCTTTCATGGTGCTCTTGCTCATTAATTTCATTCTCAGGATCTACTTCCTCTCTTTCAGGTGTAACAGCATGTATGTCTTCCGTTACAGGATTTCCCATCATTAAGTCAATTGTAGCTTGGCGAAAAGCATCCTTAAACCGATTCATATAATACCTAAAGAAATATGCATAAATATATGTAATGAAAAATTGCAATTGTTTAAAAATATTTTTAATAATTCTTTTCATTGAACTTTTTTTTTTGTATTATAACATAACTAATCACCACATGCTCTAATTAATAGTGACAATGGCTTGTAAAGAATTAGGTACAGTGAAAAAAAGAATACAAATGGACATATGTATTATAATAGAAACAAAAAAAAAAAAAAATAAATAAAAAATAGGACATTTGAATGGTAAAGATATGCCTGGAAAAAATTATAGCCAAAAGATTTTCCAGAAATTAGAACATAACATTGCAAGTGGAAAATATTAGTCACTATATAAAATCTAAGGGAATTTAATGAAAAATTCTCAGATTTTTAGTTTGATCAATGTTGCATTCAAACAAAATGAAAACAAAGGTAATACCTAAGCTGATTGCTCTCTATCAAAGTTTTCACTCTGACAGAGAATTTCATTTATTGATTTAAACAAATAAAGAATAAACAAGCAAACACAGACAAGGACAAACACAATAGACAAAGGCGAAAATGCTCCTTTTTCATTCTGAAGATCTCAACTTTTACAGTTTCCACAATCAGAAGCTTTGAGATTCTTATGATTTCTGTTAATGAATATCACGATTGGTCAGAATAATTGGATGATGTAATATTGGATTATCTTATTTTGAAATGCGCTGATGTGGCAGTTTTTAAGGAGAGGTAAAGTTGTAGCTAAGAGATTATTTCCTGTTAAGCTAATTACTACCTGATGTCTTTTGGAGGGTTCAAGATCATCATAAATAAATAAAATCCCTCAACAGAACATTTAAATGCTGACTTATTACATACATATATTCAACATTTGTAAAAATATTTAACATACAATTATTTCTTCCATTTAGACCACATAATCATACAAATCTTCTTCAAAATAATCCTCTCATAACTGCGACATAATTTTCCTAATAATTCTATCAGCATCAGAAGCAGTGCTAAGATAGTTCTTTTAGGATGGCATGAAACTGCTCTCACATTCTACATGATGTCTTCTCTAGACTTAAATCTGGTGCCTTTATATACACGCACTTTTTTTTTTCATCCCTGGAAATTACCGAACTTTACATAAAATTATTGCTGTAGCTATCTTCAAGCTTTCTCTCGTTTTGTCAAAAACAAAAAATGCAGTGATGTTCGTTTGCTCTTCCTCAATGATTAGTAGTCTGTCAATAAGCATGCACCAATTAATTTATATAAATATCGCAATCAGAAGCTGCACTAGGGGTATCAAACATTTACATGCCAAATCATGTTTAGCTAGATTAATTTGTTTATATATGAAAAATTTTAGTTGGATATTCTAGTTGGCATACCTCGTAATAGTGCACACAAATATAAAGATTTACGATTACATACGAAAAATTTTTTTAAATTTTTATGGTGAAATAATTGATTCCAAACAAAATTTTTATTATTTTAACTTTTTAAAGCAGATTCAAGTTTTTACATTACAATGTAAATTTTTAAAATTAATGTATTAAGACATACCTATTTGCTGAGTGATATCCATCTTTCATCATTCCAGCAATTCGTCGCTCTCCTGTTCTAGTATAATCACCCTGAACATGGGGGAAAATATTATATGTAATGTAAGAAAACATGCATTTTTTCAACATTTTAAATATTTAATTACTTAATAAAGCTAAAAATTAAAAACTTATACTCAAAATATTATATTTTTCAGTACAGATATGTATGTGTGATTCTTGTGTTGATTCTGAAAATGAGGTAAGTAGATTATTTTGTATACCCTTGAATTATGATGAATTTAAATTTTTGCAAATTAATTTTAGTACTTTTGAATTTTTTATATTACTTCTAACAGTATTTTCTCTTCTAAGTTTTGCATCAGTCAAGTAATATATACAAATAAAGTAGAAGGTTAGTGTCTTAAAATTTTGTTTAACACTGTAATCTTAGCCCTAAGGCTAAGAGTTTGCTAATATATTGCTAGGCTATATTACTTAATGTGTACTGTATAGTTATAATCTCGCTTATTGTTTTGCTTTAAGTTTTAGAGTAATTGTAATTTAATTAGATTTCATCAGTTAAAAGTTAATATCATTAATGTTGATAATTTTCATTAAATTCTGAAAATTAATCTCATATAAAAATACAAATTCAAGAAATGTATAAAGCAGAAAAATATATCTAAAATTTTTTAATGTAATAAATATATTCCTTACAATTTAGTGAATTTTAAAGATATGTCATAAATATAAATTTTTACACTTTCATAATTAAAACAAGAATGAGATTCTACATAACTATGCTGAATTAGTATAACTCTTCCTAATTTAATCTTTAGTTTAACAGTTTAAAAATGATAAAAATACATAAAAAATATATCTTTGATACTGCAGATCATATAATTTGAATTAAAAAAAAAGGCATAAAAAGTTCAAATACATTTATATGAACATTTTTCCAAAATTGAAATTCTGGAGCATAAAAAATAAAAAGTCACCATAGTTACATTTTCTCCCAAATGATTCATATTCAAAAATTCATGATGGATAGCAAAATGAATGAAAAATGTAAAAGATGGAGGATAAAATCATAAAATAGCTAAAAAGTTATTAAAAAAATTACTTTTAATCTTTGAATTTATTATGCTTATAAAGTCCTTCAAAAGTAAGCGCACAGAACAATAAATATAGAAAAGCATATAAGAGATAAGGATATATGTTTTAAAGAACTTTATAATTATTTCAAGACTTAAAAAAATTCTGAAAACGAAGCAAATTTGATAAAATAAAAAATACACATCTGTACCACAAATGTAAATAACATAATTTTCCTTTTTTCTCCTATGATTACAATAATTATTGTTTCATACAAATGGAGTACATATATAATTCTTAAAAAATATATATGTTTGAAAATAATAAGTGATTGGAAAAGTTTTTGTACATCAAATAACTTACCTTTAATGCCACAGTTCCAGCATATTGACGACTAATGATATCCCCATTGTTTGCCCAAAGCATTTGGAAAATTCTACGACAACCAGCTGGTAATACTCCCTCAGGAGGCAATAAACCCAACTTGTTGAACTAATAACAAAAAAATGTGAATATTTATTTTCTTTTCATTAAGAAATAAAGAACGTAACTTAATGCAATTTTTAAATAGCTATAAAATTATATAAAAAAATTATGGTTTAAGTTACAATAGATAAAAAGACTAAATAAAAAAAGTTATTTTAATTCCATGAATCATTCAAAGCAATACAAAGTCGTACCTTATTTATTCTTAAACTCTACAAGAATTTTTATGACTATTACACTAACTATATGATGTAACCATATGCACTTACAACATTAAATCCATTAATAATACTATCTAAATTACATGAATCAAAGAAAAAATTCAATAAAATTAAGCAATGAAAAAAATTTGCCAAAAATTATAAATTATAAAATTATCAAAATTATATCATGGATTTTAAGTAATAATAGCAAAATATGTAATATTTCACTAAAAGAAAAATAACAACCTACTGATTAAAAATAAATAAAAAAAATAATAGTCTAATAATGCAATGAAATATGGCACACACACAAAAAATTCTTAGTATTAGAAAGATGACTAAGATTGTTGAGAAGAGGAAATTCATTGTATTTATAGCTATATATAAAAAAATAGTAAAAAGAACATTTAAACATCATACCTGAATATCCATTACAGTTTTAGCCAGTGCAGTTTGAACAATATTTGTTCGATCTAAGCAATCAACACAATTCACTCGGAAAACTCCACGCTGGTCACATATTAATCCCTCACTATCAGTCCTGAAAAACAGTGTAGATATGAAATTACTTTCTAAAATTATGGAATAGTCAAAAAATGTAGATATATTTTTTAAGGAAAAGAATCAATTGAATAAAACTGAAAAATCATTCTTTATTACCACTTTTTGTGCACATATTTATCCTACATTTTAATCTTTCATATTATAAAAAAATCAGGAAAACTCTATAATTATAAAAAGTTACAGAATTTAATATTGTTTTGACACATACTATCATTAAATTTGTAACACATAAATTATACTACAAAAATGTTAATTAGATAAAATTTTGAGAAGTAAAAAAAAAAAAATTAAAAAAAGGAAGAGAGACATTGGGGTTATTAGTTCATTTTTAGCTCTTTGAGCAATAAATATCCATTAAAAAACCTTGGTTACAGAACTAAAAGAAATCATCTAAATGAGATATTTTAAATGAGAAAACTGTTCAAAATCACAAAAATTTTGCAGCAATAC
Source organism: Trichonephila inaurata madagascariensis (assembly GCA_019973955.1). Classification (NCBI taxonomy): domain Eukaryota; kingdom Metazoa; phylum Arthropoda; class Arachnida; order Araneae; family Nephilidae; genus Trichonephila; species Trichonephila inaurata. The sequence goes on from BMAV01007184.1 coordinate 25,462, forward strand.
AAGACTTGTTATCAACCTAAAAGGGAAAGGACACACATGATACACTGGTAAAATGTGTTATAAAAAAATGTGCAATTTGAATTGCAAAGGTAAAGATTTTCAATTTTTTTTTTTTACACATTAATTTTGTTTGGAAGGTAATGAATAATTTTTAATCTAAACATTCAAAGTAAAGTAATTTTCGCCAAACTTGAGGTAAATTAAATGTCATTAATATGTAAAACATTTAAAAAATTGTATATGCAGTTATATTAATATTTTAAAACTCTTATACGCTTTAATTCCATGTAAGTAGCTTGAATTCAAAATTTACAGCAAGATTTTTTAAACCAAATATAATAGACTATCACTCAATGAGATACAAAGGAATTTAAAGTCGATCTGTTTGAGAATTTTGATTACGTTCTAAAACAATTTTTTCCCTTTATAATAATAGAAATTAGATTAATTTGTTCCAGTGCTCAGTCAAATTAAATTTTCAAAATGGTTTTAATATTAAATAAACTTAATTTTAGAGTAAAATGTTAAAAAAAATAACTAAATAAAACAGCATAGAAATAAAATTAAAAAAATAAAAATCTACAGTTAAAATTTGTATTTATTCTAAAATGAATTGATGATGAATAATGTAAAACTGGAGAAGAGATTATTGCTTGGAAAGAGCAAAACATCAAGTCTCTGTATTAGCTTTTTTTAAAAAAATACACAAAGTAGGTATTAAATTAGCCTGAGAAATCATGCAGTATAGTTTAACTGTAGCTTCCAACAGCACACAAACATTTGACTGAATCAAAACAAACATTTAAGCATTGAAAAAACATGGATGGTAAGGCACCTATGAGATTATTTGATTGTTTAACAATACACATTGAGTCAACACGAGAACTATTGGTGATGGACTTTGTAATTTGAACTACGATCATGTGACATGGATGACACTTGACCTGGACCCCACTCTCTTAACTTCCACACCCTAATAGATTTAACATGCATCATCTCCTCTACACAGTAGGTCTTAAGAGACACAAAGATTCGAACTCGCAACTCAACAGATACAATCCTGGCTATGAGTTCCTGACCATGATCACTCGGCTGCTGCTGCTGCCCACAAAAAAGTGAGCAAAAATGTAAGTCCTTCAATTTTATTCCATAAATCTATTTTAACTCCTCTGATCTGCCTTTTCAACCCAGTAGCCCAGAGCCTTTATTCACACCAGCCCTAGAACACATACTACCTAATATCAAGGCAAATAAGATACAAATGTTTTTTAAACCTTTTCAAAGGCTATGATTGGATATTTAGATTCAAAGACAAAATTTTCTCAAATATTTCATTCTAATGCCAAGTTGTTTGATTTCTGAGGCATTTACCCTCTGATGATTCATGGTGTATTATTACTTGAATCAGCTTCACAATTAAGATATTCACTGCCAATACCCCATCAATATCTCTAGATCAGGCACGCGTAGCTACTGTCATATCAATTATATGGGGCCCCCAGCATGCATATGCAAAAAATCGTAAAGTGTTAAGTGGCCCCTAAAAAGAGCTCCCCAAGGAATTTTGATACAAGACCCACCCAAGACTACCTATGCCAATGCTCTATATTGACATTAATTCAAACCGACTGCAACTTTAGGCTTTAAGTATAAATTGTTAAGATAAGAGTTGGTGAAATAAAATTCCTAAGACAAGAGTGATAAGAGATAAAAGATGCAGCATTAAAAATGGAAAAGTCCTGCTAAACTTTTCTGGAATTAATCCCTCATAAAAAGATAAAAAAAATTAAGAAATTAGGAAAATTATGGTATTACCAGCAATATCTCATATCTCGGATGATATCTTGTATACTTTCAATAAGAACAGATACATTTTCAAACTTCATTCCTCGGCTACGAAAATATAAATAAGTTCATGTTCAATAAAAAACAACGTAAAAATATCCAACTACAAAATACTATAGGAATTATTAGATATAAAAGTTTGTGGGAAAAAAATAACACATATTTAAGTAATCACAAATAAAAAAAAACGATACTGATTTCAATAAGAAAATCTTAAAATCAAAATTATATGAATTTTTTATAATGATGAAATTTTAATCATATTATTTTACAAATATATAAAAAAAATTCATAGTCATTAACTAAAAACATTTAACAAACATTATAAAATTAATGCAATATATATATATTTGATTGTATTCAATTAAAAGCCCTCTTCCCATAATTGTTGAAGATTTCATAGAAGTAAAATATATTATTTTATTAAATAAATCAAATTTGTCCAAAAATTTTGATTTATAATATTTGTGATTATTTGTATTGAAAATATTCTATCATAACTGATATTATTGCTAATAACAATTCAACTTAAATTTAAAATAATTAAAACATGTATATTTTACAAATAAAACCATATTAAAAAGTAAAAGTTGATGTCATACACTCAAACACAAGATAATAAACATTAATTGATCCTTTAACTTCAATCTCAAAATGATCAATCAAAGCCAGTATATTGTGTCCAAAACTTTTCGAGATATTTCGACCCTTTAAGCCAGCGGTCACCAAACTTTTTGACCTCACGGACCAGTAAATTCATAATTTAAATCCTGTGGACAACCAATAGGACTTTTTAAAGAGTTAAATATATTTATAAAAAAAAATTGTGATCTAAGAACACATAAAATGTACCTGGTTAATATAATGAAACTATTAATTGTAACCAAATTCTGAAGGCTTCATTAATAAACCATAGTTAAATAAACAAAAACTGTAAAAACAAAACAATCACAAAATGCTTTAAGTGTATCAAACTTTTAGCATTGTAGGTTAGATTCGAACTGGGCACCTTTCGATCCTAACGCCAGTACTTAATCGATCACGCCAAGACGATCGTCTTCGCGTGATGTCTAAGTACTGGTTTTATTTAGATACTCTGCTACACTACTCTCCCACCAGTGAGATAGATAGGCGAACGATTTTTTTTTGTTCATTTGTTTGTTACAGAGAGAGCATGTTTATTTTTTTTATTTTTTTATTCTATCTCTCATTATTTTAGATGTCTAAGTTTAGTGTCCGTGTGATGTCTAAGTTCTGGTTTTATTTAGATACCGCTACAGCATTATACATTCCTAGTGTGATGGATGTTCTTGTTTAATAGAAGTAATATTACGTATATTTGAATCCAATGTTGTTACTGCAAGATGGGGAACTGCATTTAGTTCAAGCTGAGATTGTTACCATATTTTAATGGTTGTGACAGATGAAAACGCCTTTTCACATAAATAAGTTGTGGTCAGAATTTTCATCACCTTTTCACTAAAAGGGTATTCACTTTTTATGGAAAGCCAAAACTGAGATCTTGATAAGGATGCATGAAATTTAAATTTGAGAGTTTTGTCGGATGATAGGTCGATGAGGCTTTCTTTTAGGTGCATGCTTAAATTATTATCCTGAATTTTCATTGCACACTGATCTATTATCCACATATAACAATGCAGATATAGCAGTACAACTAAAATACCATGGCGTTATTCTATGAAGTAACGTTTTTATAACTTTTCACGTATTGTTATGAATTGAATTATGTTTTAATGCATCTTAAAACTTAATTATAATTTAAAACAAGATGTAGTTTTCATAATAATAATACATAATTTTAAAAACAGAACTTACCAATATTCATGAAAATCAAAACTAACATAAGTTAAATCAGGACAACTAAATTCCAATATGTGTTTAAGATAAGCATCATTAATTATTTTCTCTTTTCCACTTTGTTCCATTAAATTAATTATAACAACATGTGAATTGTAAATACTAAGCTCCTCATCAAAGTGCTTTTCAAATGCTGTCTGGGTTTCTTCTTCACCTAAAAGTATAAGAACACATACGTTCCATAACTTAATGAATATTAAACACAATAAGAGGAATTTTGTTAAAACATAAGTAGAATGTCAAAACATAATAAATCACACTTTTAATCTTTTTGAACAAAAATAAATTTTTGTACAAAAACATTTTAATTCAGAAATAATACCAAAAAAATATTAAATACATGCCTCACCTTTATCAAGTTGAGGAGGAGGTCTATATTTATAACCAGGCTGACTCCAAAAAATAGGAACTGAACCTCGAATCTGAACAAATGAAACAGTATGTGATGCAAATTCAAATATCTGTTCTGTTTCTACATAGTTAGCACATTTACCCGATTCATCCACACCTCTACGTTTGTAACGTGTGCCAGCACGATGTCGACTTCGTCTAGATATTAAAATCATTGTGTAATTTTTACCAGTAGTTTCAGGTAAAAGTACAGGAGGAGGAAAAAATCTAGCCCCTTCTGCTGAAAGAGATTCGGCATCATCAATAATGTCAATCCAACATTGCTCAATTTGTACAAAACCTTGAATAACAGGAATTATCCAAGGGTCACACAATGGCTCCTGAAATTGAAATGCAGTAATAAATATCCTAGAATTCAAGATACACCGGAAGACTGCATCAAAATTCTGAATGGCAATTTTTATCTAATTTCACTTACTAAAAATATATTGTTAAATGTTGCAGTAAGAAGTTTTAATTGATTACCTCCAAATACTTTTTTAGGTAACAAAAGGAATATAATTAGAAATCTTAATATTTTTGACTTTCCATGCTTTAAATTGTTTTTACTTGTGACAGTTGGACAATCACTTTTAAAGTACTAGTTTTCCTGCCATTAAAGACATTTTATAATAATGAGAAGTAAATATTGTTTTAAAACAAACTGTAAGCAATTAAGAGAAAAGAGTATAAAAGTTTCAGAGAAAAGTATTACATGAGGTTGCTGAAACATAAATGCGTCTAAATAAAAAGAAAAAAAAATTAAGAATAACAATATTGTACACTTTATCAATAAATACATTTGTTAAGAAAATGTGTGTGTTTGACCAACTTTAGATAAATACATCTAAATTTTCAAAATCAAAACAGAAGCATCTAACAGAACCAATGATTTACAAGATAGGCACAATGTGCTTTTAACATGTTTTAGTAATACACAGAATGTGAAAACCTTGAAATCAATCCACTTAAATAATACCTAACATGAAAGGTTAAAAGACAAACATTTACAATATGACAACATGCATCAAAAATCTTATTGATCAGTAATGATCCAGTCAAGTATTAAATTCGAATCCTTGTTTCATCAAAGAATTATAATGCAAAACCACATATGCTCCTAAGCATTACATAGAATATGGCAAGCTGATCATAAATCTTCTCGCTACATCAAGATTCAAAATTACAAGGCCTAGTGCCAATAGCATAACATTAATTCAAAACAAACTGGCCTACATAGCTGGCTTTTCATACTAAACTGATATTTGTTTTGTGTATTCATACACAATATGGACAAACATGTAGCAAGATGTCTTTTCAAATAAAGAGAATTTCCAGTCATAATACATGCTATAATTTGAGACATACAGTGGCGGCACAAGATCTGAACTTAATGTGGGCAAGACGCATTTTGTGAGGCCCTCTGGTGGCATAAGAAGAGGGTTTATAAAATAAAAAACCGATTTGTATTCATAAAGAAAAAACCCAAACTTTTTACTCATATTTATTTGGCACATTAAAAAATAATGAAAAAAAAAGTAAAGAAACAGAAATTTTCTTTTAGTTTTGTTGAAATCCTTAATGATTGGTTCATAATTTATCTTAGATGCTATATCTCTGCTTCAATAGATAAAACTACATCACTGTCATCTCTGTTCACAGACGAAGAACTTATCTCAATCCCTTCTTCTTGATCGTGACATATGCTATTCAACGTAAATACAGAAATCTTAGCGTCAGATTATGTTTTGATCCTATTTCTATTTTCATCGTTTGGTATCGATAGACAGTGCATCTGGAGTAACTTCCAAATTCAACGGAGATTCGGATATGGATAAACGTTGTTGAGAAGTCGAAGGAACCGATTAATTTGATTCTGTACAGCCAGAATTCAGTCTGACCAAGAAATTTCATCACACCTGAACTTTAAACCTGGTTGGATACAATTCTTTCTGCTTTTCTTTTTGTATTTGCAGCATCAGATTCCCATTCTCTCGGTTTATCTCTATCTCTCTCTGCCTGACATGATTGATAAATTATGATATATATTATTATCTCTATACTATTATTTATTCTCACATAAAATACTTTAAAAATTTATAATATGATACAGAAACATGAAGTAAGACTGCGTACCGCATGTGATACTTTAATTGGCTTTCTAATGCTAGGAAGTCCCGAGATATGCCCCATCTTTGACCGGGGACTCCCCACGTTAGCAGCTTAACTCCATCTAATGTTGCCAGATTAAATATGAGCGAAAACCACAAAGTTAAGAAATTTTTAGAAATGGAAAATAATATTTTTATGAATTATTTATTCACATGCTTTCATGCACTGATAAATTGAATCTTTTTTAAAAAAAGTCGATATTTTAAGGCAAAAAACAGATAGAGTTGATTATTTTCTAATTTATTAATTATAAAAAAACCTGTGGTGTGCACTTTTGGATTTTCCTTACTTTTAGTTTAATTTATTTTGGCTTTGAGGCACGAGGCCCTATGCACCGTGAGGCTGTGGCCCACACCGCCCACGCCTTACGCCGCATCTGGAGACATAATTAAAATATAATTTATTTGAATTACAATAATGGTACAAGTTGCCACAGAATATTGCTACTTTTGTAATCAAATTCATAGAATGAAAACACATAATTTAAATTTAAACAAAAAACATTAATAAAGCGAGTGTTATAAGAATAGATTTGCAGAAAGTGTATTTATAGAAATTTATGAACTGTATATTATACTTCAAGTAAACAACAAATAAAACTTTATAAATAAGCAATTAAATAATAAATGATATAATTCAATACAAGAAAATAAACAAACATGAAATACTTACATGAAGATTGATTAATTCAGAGAGCATAAATTTATTCCAAAAGAAGCGATCATCAATTCTTTTCCAAAGTGGTAATCCCTTATATTCAGGATCTTTTGACTGACAATACTGTCTTTGAATAGAATTAGTTAAATCTCCAGTGAATGAATAATAAAATGAATCTGTGTCTGTGAACATTTTTGTGAATTCCTAGTCAAAAGAAAACAACATCCAAGCATTAACAAAAATTAATCTATAAATAAAAAAAATCCAAATCATATTAAAAATTACTTCACACTTCAACTAAAAAAATAAATAATTAATTTTGATTCTAAAATATACAAAAGATACTAAAACTTTTTACAATCACTACAAACAAAAAGTTATACAAAAGTTTTAGAACAGAAATATGAAAAAATCTGTTAGTGAAAAATCTATGTAAAACTATATACAGAAACTCACTGAACATTATAAAAACAATTAATATCATACATTATTTTATTTTAAATAAAAATATTCAGTTTTACAATAGATTTATGTGTGTGAGCACAAATGCATGTTTACGTGATTATAGATATATTTTAAAATTTGATATTTTACAACATACATTATTTAAAAAATGCTGATAATTTTTTCATGTTTTTTAAATGATACTATTTAGCATTGATTTTAAAGAACTTTAAATCTTTTTAAACTTTCTTTTATCAACTCAATTAGTTGATGTTTTCCCTATAAAAAACAATCTTTTTACAGAAATGAATATGAATGGATTATTTTCAGTTCAAATAAAACTGCCATATTAAATTAATTTCAAAATTTTAAATAATAAACCTTAATCCTTATCTTATCATGATCTTCGATAAATACTGTGTATCTCACTATGATAATCATACTCTAAAATAATTTTTTTAAAAATACAGACCCATGTGATGCCAAATTTTATGCATGAGCTGTGTCAAATGATTGTAGCTATCTATTTAAATGTCTTTTTCATATTAGGATGCCAAATTGGAACAAATACAATTGGCATCAGTATGATAACCAGAAAAAAAAGTTTAAATAAATCATATAAAAGATATTTTTTAAACATACTTCTATCACTCTCTTTTCCAGTTTTTCTCTATCTCTCTGCTCTTTTGGTTGCTAAAATGTAAGGGGGGAAATTAAAGTACATTAATATTTAAATTATTTTAACAATACATAAATTAATGCATACTCCAAATGCAAAGCCAACTAGAACAAAAAATAAGTTGCATTATATCAATATATATTATTAATTATATATTGACGTAACACAAAAATTGAAAAAGCAATAGTTCAAAGTGAAAAAAAGTATTTAAAAAAAATCAACATAACAATCAAATAATTTTTTTTAAAAAGAAAAGTATAATATGATATGTTTAAATGTCAAACAAATTCGGGAAAATAACACATGGAAATAAATTTCAAAAATCTCTCTGATATCAGAAGGAAAATTTTTGAAATTACTTTCATATCAATAACATTATGAAGCCCTTCTCTCATTAATATCATTTACTAAATTTGGCTTCTTCATTCGACATCAAGATTAATATTTTGAAGAAATAAGAAGAGTTTATGAAAAGAATTTTTATTTTATTAATCAAGCTGTTCCTAGTCAATTTCAAATACAAAACATGTGCCATTTTGTTCTTAAATAACTTTCCAATTAATGTTCCAAAAGTAATATCTCAGCTAGATATAATTTTACTACAACCAAAAAGTTTAAAACAGAGAAATTGTATAGATGAATGATATATCAGCTATTTAAATGCAATAAGAAATAAGATAAAACAATGAAGCTTTAAAATAATTCTACAAAGAACCTCCTTATTATAATGGCCATTTGTGGGTTAAAAAAGGTCTTTTTAAACCGATAAGAAACATTTAATTCACGTTATTAATTTCAGTATTTCTTTATCAAATTTAAATTTACTTGTTCCTTGAAAGTGATTAAAAAATAATTTGTAACTGTAAATCTATATTTGTTAGCTTTTGAAGTTATCATGAAAAATGTCTTTCTTCATATGAAATCTGATTATAAAAACTGTAGAAACTTTATAATATATTTTTGAAGGAAAAAAAAGGAATATTACATGGAATATATATATAAGCATAACTACAATAAACTGGCAATAAAATCTTTCTAAGATTCTAAATGTAAATTTTAAACAGAAGAGTAATTTATAAGGTTGGAAATTATTTTGAATAAAAAAGAATATTTATTTTTTTAATTCTTAGTAAGTATATGTATAAATTTTTAATCAATAACAAAAGCATTTCCTTTTAAATTATTTAATAAAAGTCATTTTAATAAGGAAGCACACACTATGGGAGGGAAAGCACAAACAGACAACATCAAATTATGCATAATGTAAAAGTTAATTCTAATACTACACCATGAAAGCAAAATTATAAACACTGCTTGTCATTCATAGAAATAAAACAAGAAAGATGAATTCATTTTTTTATAACACAATTCCATAAATAAAACCATTCCATTTCCAACAAATGCATTCACCTGATTTTATAAACAATAACACCTTTGTTAGCTGCCAGTAGTATGAAAATCATGCAATAGACACCATAGAATCCAGGCCCCAGGAAAAATCATACCTTTATAGCCAGTATTTGTGAAAATTGATTCCATGGCCCAAATTCCACTTGATCTAAAATGGCTGGAATAAGTATTCTACTGGTCAGGAGTGAGACAGCTGAAATCAATGAGCTCGATACCTGTATGAAGAATTCTTTTTATGGGAACTGAATTATTTGAAAATCACTGAAATATAAAGTAACATTTTCCGAGCCATTTTAGAACACTATTTTGAAGAAACCTTTGAAACACAAGAAAGAGAACTTGAAAACAGAAAAACCTCATATAAGTAAAGAATAGATAATTATAAATCTAAAAAATAGAAAATAGTATTCAAATGTTTATTCATACAAGTGAAAACACTGATTAGATACAATTAATACAATGCTTTATAAAATCCTATAGAAATATCTAAAACTATACCCTTTAGTATGAACTAAAAAAGAATATTTCTGAAGAACTAAGAATAAAACTGAAAACACAGATAAAAATGGAAGAGAAAAGAATCATCCACACCAAATATGAACTCAAAATTCAAACAATATAACATTTTAATGATACAAAATATATCAAACACTAAATAGCAAAATATTTCTATACCTTTTTTATTTAACAAACTTTAATACACCAATATTAACCCCTGAGATTTTATAAACCATTCAAAGTTTTTAAAATATTACAAATACTTATAAAAATTATGTAAGCTTTTTTTATTAGACTGAAGCTGTTCAGTTATAAAGATTTATTTGATATTCAATAATATACTAAACAAACTGCACAATGGTATATAAATATTTTTTTATTTTAAAAAAAGAAAGGAAAAGCAAAGAAAATCTACATTACATCACATGGTCTTGAAACCAGACAGATGTTTCTTATTCAACATAATCTCTCAAAATTCATGAAGAAAAATTATAAGATCAACAAATTTACTTAACCTATCTATTAAGAATGATATTTATACATTAAAAAGTATAACAACTCTTAATTAAAAATATTTTTAAAAATAATTAAGTCTACATTTATTTCACAAAATTAAATATAAGAAATGAACATGCTTTTAATTTCAATTAAAGAAATATTGACTGGCACATCTAAAATATTTCAAAACATTGATTAGTATTAGATTTGTTACATAATTTTAAACCATAAAATAGATGGAACAAAAAAATCTATGAAACTGGCAGCTAACAAACAACAATTGAAAATAAAGAAAATATTGAAATCAGAAGAGCTGCAAGAGTGAAAACATAGCAATTCTGCAGAAAGAAATTTTTGGCTAGTTCAAAAAAATTCTTTTTAAATAATGAGAGTATTTTAATAAAATCCTTCAAAAATAATTTATAACAGCAAAATTTTAGGATAATCAAAGTTGAATCCATGAAACTGCAATGAATGCAAACATAGATAAAAACCAGATTTTGATAAAATTAATATTTTTCAGGGCACCATTTAATACTAAATGTTATCGTGATGGATCAAATTATCCTTTTTTTGTTAAAAGTTTTTGCAAATACTATCACTCTACCATTTGAATTCATTACTTTTATTTAAAAACATATCAAATATATTTTTCAATATTCACCCCACTCGTTATTATTTTTACCGAATAATATATGAAATTTGACTTATCTATTGCAACAGGTCATTTAACTCATAGAAGTATTTATATAAAATACACATTTGAATAAATGATTGTCTGCCGAACTTATAAGATTCCAAATTTTTGCTGCTGTTTATATAAGTGTGAAGAAAAATATCTAAAGGTTCCAACAACCCATTTATTTTTCATTGAATCCTAGTTCATTACATTCCAGATTCAGTATAACAATTATATATTTGGAAAGAAATTTTTTAAAAACGTTTCAAATAGCTTTAGTGATAAAGTACATCATTTGCTGCAAAAAAATAAGATTATAACAGAATATTCACTATATCACAAGTTCTAGTTGAGTCATTATATGCAAGGTTTGCTGTATTAGATTGTATATTTTGTTTAAGTATTGCAAAGTATAGTATACATATATATATAGTATATTTTTCATTATTAAGTGTAAGTATTGAGTACATATAATATATATATATTGAAATGTCTGCTGCTTTACGTCTGAATTCAGGTTTGCGAAAAAAGTGTCAAATAAGGTATTGCAAAGTTGTTTTAAATGCCAAAAATATATATGAGGAAAATGTGTACTTAACAGCCCCATAAATTTGCAAAAAATATAGTGAATTTGAATAAGCTTTATATTATTTATTTCCAAAATTAAGATTTTCATAATTTTTTTAGTTTAATAAACATGGAATTATACTTTAGAAAAATGTTTTATTCATTCACTAAATTGAACTGAAAGATTTTTTTACTATATACCTTAAGACAGCGGTTCTTAAACTTAGTACGTGAACCTCTAGGGGTCCTCAGCACCTTTCTAGGGGGTAGGCGGTGCCTTTCGTGTAATGTTAAAATTTTTCTCTTGTACAGACTCTAAAAGACCTCGTGGAAAAATTGAAAGATGTGCCATCCTAGATTACATCACAAAATAGCCCCCTTATGAAAGAATTCTACTAGAACATATATTTTGAGCAAGAATATTAAATCATGTGGAAAAGTATTCAAAATCTTGAGGGTCAGCGATCTCAGGTTGAAACATAAAAGGGGCTACAGCGATCAAAAGTTTAAGAACCACTGCCTTAAGATATATCTTTTTAAACATGGGTCATTTGACCCCTTGTGGCAGAAATAGGTATATAAGAAATGTTGGTAAGTTTAGTGTTACAACTCGAAGAATCCTAGTGTTTGTAGGTGTAAGACTATTATCTTGATTAAAATCACACAAATAAGGTAATAAATTTACTACAATGAATACTGCTGAATTTAAAACTATTGATTTTTGATATTTATACTAATAAATACAAAATATGAGTGAGATGAAGGCACATTTTAAATATTTCAAACAGCCAAATAATTTATGTTACAATAAATTCAAAAAAATAATTATCATTTTGTTCTTTAACAAAACTGACAAATTCAGATACATTTATTTAAAAAATATGTTATTACTTTTCTTGCCTTGACTTGAGAAGTTGCAGCTTTTAATGTGTTCCACGTCTTTTGGAAAGCCTTTTGCTGAACATCAGGATTACTTGAAAGTTTATCTGCTTTTTTAGGATTGAAACGATGTTTTTTACAAACCTATAAAAAATAAAACATCTTTAGAAAGTGCTCTAATAAAAATTTCAATCAAATATTATGATTTCATTTTAAAAAAATGAAATTTACAATCTAAATTGTATATCTTAAAGAAAAAGTATTTTACTCAGATGTTTTACACATGAAGAACATGATATTTCTAAACAGAATTAAAAAATCAGTTTTATCCTACATATTTAAAAAAATTTCAAAGAAATAATTTCTAGAATATAAATTTCATAAAACAATATTTCTTTTTGACTTTCTTCATAAGAAACAATTTTATAACATTAACTACAAATAGATTAATGTGTAATTTATATAATAGATTTAAACATATTTAACCCTTTAACGTGCGGTGGTATCTCTCCAAAATCACTATTTTCTAAAAAATACCTCTAAACGCGCAGTGGTATTTGAATGAAACCAATGGTTCTACTGATATCTTTTATCTTTCATAGAAGATGCTAGATGAACGGCACTTAACAAAAAACTCTTCTTTCTGTGAGAAAAATGCATTGTTTTAAAAACCTTTTTTAAACACTTTAAAAAAAAGTTTCTTTAGCAAATAAAAACAGATAAATATTCAAAGTAAGTTATGTACATTTTTGCTGCATATGCTGTTCATAGCATAACTAATTTTTAGAATGATAAATTATAAAAAGAACAGCCTCATAATAAGTAATCTAAGTGGTGGTTTCATAGGGATACCACCGCGCGTTTAGAACATGAAAACTGTCCGACTTGTAGCACTCACGCACAAGAGATATTCCTCCTTGTTTTTCTTTTTTCTGACTCAAGCAGAGAAATAACCAATAATTTATGGGGGTTTTGCCATTGCTTTGGGGGAGGGGATTTTGTTTATATTGAAATGGTGATGTTTTTCTCGAATGGAAATTTTTTCTCGTCTCATTTACGTTCTTTTTATACTGAAGGGAGGTCGAATTTTTTTTTTTTTTGGATGGTGAATATATGTTCTAATATAGCTCACACTATTTCTTTTAATAGTATTTTTGCTTACCTCTTTCAATTAAATTTGCCAGTATTTAATCTTTTGAAGATAATTTTTATCAGTATTATTGCATGTTTTAATAATTTAATAATAAAGAAACAATGAAAAATCTGGCTATTGAAGTTGATTCAAACTCTTACAGTTATATTTTGTAATATTTAACATTTAAAATGTAATTCTAATACTTAATATTGCATGTTTTAGTAAATTTATTACAAAATATATAAAGAATAATCTTACAAATCTGATCCAAATCATATATTGTTCATCCGAGAATTATGTCGTAAGTGCGCAGTGGTACTCCTATGAAACCACCTCCCCCCTCGGGGGGAATGTACTGTAATTTTTTTTTAAGGTATTTTCTCTGTTCTTAGGTTCTATACATAGCATTTATTAATTTTATTTTGAAAAATTCAGCGAATTTATTTTTTCGTGCGTCAAAGGGTTAAGAAAATTATGACGAAATAACTACAGATGATAAGAGCGAAATTTTTAGTATACAAAAAACAACTCCTAACTTATTCATCAAAATATCATAGAATATTTTTATATTTTATACTACAAATTATACTTTTATCATTTAAGACTAGTTCTTTCTCTTAAAAAGATAAATTAATATACTATGAAGCATTTTTAAAGATGAATTTCCTTAAATTTCAACTAATATATGATTTTACATGTAAGCTTAATTTGGAAAAAAAATAAATTTTACAATATGCTCTTCAAAAGATTATACAAATATTTAATAAATCCTAGAATCAAAGCTTTGACATGTTATCTTAAAATTATTTAAATATAAACATATTTACTTCAAATTCAACATCAGGAAGGTGCTGCTGATTTAATGGTAATAGAGCAATTTTTTGAATTTTATAGACATCATGTCCACCAGGTAAAACACCAACAATTGCACGATCTTTTATCAAAACTAATCGTTTATCGATATCTGAAAAAGTATACATAACAATTTAAAAATAAGTTTGTATTATAATACATTAACAAATCGTTTAAAATGCAGAAATTTGTTTTCAACTAAAATATAGCATACTCACCTTGCTGAATAGTAAACTTTCCTATGACACCAAACACAATCCCTAAGCATACAAAGTCAGTCAATTTTTCAACTTCTTTGGCTATGATAAACCAAAATAAATGAAAATTAATGAATTCATAATATAAATTTTAAAACACAATAAAATAAAATAAATCACTAAAATTTAGTGGAAAAAAATACCTAAAATACACCAGTTTCCAAAAGTCAAACAAATTGAAAAATAAAAAACTAAGCAAGCATATTGGATGAAACTCAGAGATAACATTTGCTATCTCACTCTCTCTATATATATCAGAGAAAAGTGACTCACTTCCACACATCATGAAATCTCCAGAACTATAAAACCTATAGACTTGAAATTTGAGAGGTATGCTTCATTTATTGAGTAAAGATCTGCTAAGAGCAGGTTTTAAGAAACTCAACTACCAAGGGGAGTTGCACAAGAGTTTCAAACAAAAATTCACCTTTTTTTAACTATTAAACCAACAGATTTGAAATTTGGCAGGCATGTTTCTTTTGTTGAGCAAAGATTTTATAGGAACAGTTTTAACAGAAATCAATTCCCAAGGTAGAGGTGGGGGTCTGTGGGGGTGCAGTAACGCACACAGGAATTTTTCAAAGGGGGAGGGTCAGGGGTTGAAAGTTCACCATTCTTGTATCATGCTATTTTTGATTTTGTCGATTTTCAGGAACAAAACACAGTAAAAAACTAATTATTGAATAAATAATTAGTATTAATTAATTAATATTAATCATTAATAACAAATATTTAATTAAATTTTATGTATTATATACTTAGAATTATAACCGATCGGAAAAAAATCAAGGGCTTTGGGGGGTCCCCCCCTTATGTGCGCCATTGTGGGGGTGTAAAGGATGAATATACTGTTTCAGAAATTCAAGTCCTGTACTTTTTAAATCAAGGGCCAATTGCTACAAGAATGTTTTTGAATACAGTCAAAAGCTTCATGCTAAGATTTAGATATCAATAACAAAAACAGCATGTAGTCATTCAACAACATGAAAGCATAATAACATTATGAAATACCCAAAGAAGCAGAGAGATAACCACTAGTACTACATGTAACTTGGGCATATATCCCTTTGATATTTTTAGTATCAAAGAGAGTTTTGATACCAGTTCTCCATAAAAGAACTAACGCAGTATACTGTAAGCAGAATCTAAGCATGTTTTCCTTTGAGAGTTATTGTATAAATAAACAAATGACTCGTTTAAGTCTGCTTGTATTTTACTTTTTCAATATTTATGAATATATCATATATGCACATCTTTGTTTATCTTTAACAGCTATAACATAGTGGTGTAACATACACCTCCGCAACTAACCACATTGCGGGAGGGGGCAGGATTCTAGGGGCCTCAAAGCCTGAATTAAGCCAAGTACGAACCCCTTGTAAGGTCTGGCTTAGGTCCTACAACCTAACATTGCAGGGGGGCCCTATATTCTCCATTACATCACTGCTATAACTATTCATTTTTCATAACTTCATTTCACACAACTAATATGATAATTGAGCTAACATAATTGTGCTTTTGCAAGAAATCTATTAATAAATTTTTAATCAGCAGAATAAAAAGTTCCTTCTCGGTCATTCAGAAGACCCAAGATATGTGATAAATGGCCAAATTTTTTAGAACCAAAAGTATTTTGTCTTTTCTTCCATACAATTTTTGTTTCTGACTTTCTATAAATCATATATATAGTTCATTTAACATTTTAATATGTCATTTTTTTACTCTTTATTATTAATTCTCAAAATTTAAATGCAGCATAAAATAAAATTTTGTTTTTCTCTTTATGTATAAAACAGTATACTCAGATTTAGAGCACAATATTCATCACAGAACAGAAATATTATATTCAAGAAGGTAAAAACAAATGATAGCATGCATTACTTCAATCAATCAAAATAAATATCAAGGTGAATCTTACTCGAAGACAGTGGTCCTCCCCCCTCGGGCCATGAACCAGTACCAGTCCAAGGATCAAATGGCACAGGGCCCCTCCCCCCAGGAACATTAAAAAATATTTCCATTTTATTTACTGTGGAGTATTTTTCTCATGTTTGTGCAACTTTCCATGGAAAACACTTTGTATTCATTTTTGGTCTAACTGTATTTTATTATGAAGGCATATTTTAATACAATTAAATGAAAATTATTAAATCAAAACCATCTAAAATATAAACAATCTGTGCTTCCTACCCCTTAGCAGGCCATGGTCAAATAATTAAATGTTGACTGGTCCATGGCGATAAAAAAGTTGGAAAGCACTGCTCTATGAGATATTTATTGTTTTTGCTTTTAATAAATTTGACTTTATTTTAAAAATAATCATTTAGAGTTCAGGAAAAAAATAATTGAAATAACCAAGAGAGAAAGGGATATTAAAATAACAAAAAAAAAAACAGTTTATTAAAGGGAATATTTATGAAATTTAAAATCATAAAATAAAATTAGGTAAGGATGCAATATAAATTTCTTGTAAATCAAAATTTGAATCAATTGCACTATAATTGACTGACTTTACCTTCTCATTGTATAGAAATATTATTTTATTTTTTGCTATAATTTTATTATTATACTAGCAATTGTAGAAATTAGTCAAATCTATAAAAATGGTTCTTCCTAACCCTTATCTTCCACCTTGATGTTTCTTTATAGCTGCATTATTATTTTCAATACTTACTGCTTAAATTTTAAAACATAATTAATCATTATTGCAAAAATTGTGTGAGATAACCTCTACTTTTTTTAAATACAAATATTTTATTTTAATTAGTTATTCTACTTTAAAACAGGTACAGAAAACTACAGTAGATTAATAATCCTTTCTTTTGCTTTCAGTTTCATAATTTAATTTATAATTTGTTCATAATTTAGATAACTATTGAATTAACTAATACAATTTTTATAAATGACTCTTTTTATAAATGAAATACAGGAAACACATAGGTTTGCTAGCTTTTCATTTAAGAAATGAATATTTTTAGATTGTTCTTATGAATGAACTATTAAAAATCCTATTTTACTAACATATAATTATGATGTTTTACCTCAACTTTTTAAATAACAAAACTATTTTTTCCATATCAATTT
This sequence comes from Trichonephila inaurata madagascariensis, assembly GCA_019973955.1. Lineage (NCBI taxonomy): Eukaryota > Metazoa > Arthropoda > Arachnida > Araneae > Nephilidae > Trichonephila > Trichonephila inaurata. The sequence goes on from BMAV01007184.1 coordinate 43,386, forward strand.
TGAAGTGGCATTCTGATGAACTCAGAAGGTTTGCTACAATTAGCTTTATTTTTAAGGATAGAAGTTACTAATTTAATATTATTTAGCACTAAAATTCAATACCTCATTTTAATGCCGCATTAGTTATTCAAGCTAGTGAGTTTATTGCATGAATTAAAGTAAAAAATTTAACTAAATAAGTCTTGTCAGTGAGAAAAGAATTTGTCAAGTAAAACACAGCATAGAAGGTCTTGAAATTTATGGCATGAACATATGTTATATATATGTTTTACTGCTCATGAGCATATAAATTAATTATGTATTCCTAATATCATGAAATAAGATTTTAAAATAAAAAAGAAAGCTAGTAAATTATAGATTTAAATAAAAAATTATATCTAACAAATAATAATTTGAATATCTTTAACATTTAAAGTTTTAGATGATTTTAACAAAAGTAATGTTAAAAAACTTCAATTACTAATCTATTATTAAAAATATGCATAAAGTTGATTCAAAGTTAAAATAATAAACAAGTTATACTTATTATTTAATATGTACCAAAAACTGAATCTGTATTTATTCAGAATCGCACACCATTTTAGCTTATATCATATACTAACAAACAGACTTTTAAAAGAGTATCACAATTCTAAATTTCCTTTTTGTTTGAAGAAAAACTTTAAATAAATTCAAAATCATCATAACCGGAAAATATATTTATTGCATGAAAAAATTACTTTCATTTTTATGGATGGAATTGTAAGCTTAGTTTTTATACAAAAATGATAAAATATAACGAATGATAATGAATATTAAAATAATGAAAGTACATTTTGTAATAAAATAATTATCTATTAAGACTTTGAAATTAGTCCTATTTATTAATCAAAAAAAAAAAAAAAATCATTTATTGGATTTTATTAGTTTGATCCATTTTCTACTTTTTTATAAAATTTTAGCATGTAACAACACAACTATTGCTCAAAAATATTACTAAATTAAACTAAGACTAAAATTAAATTATAATTTCGTTCAATGTTTTTAAGTGCTCACGAAGAAAAATTAATTTAATGACACTTTCATATTTCAGGAAAAACTGATGATTAAATACTTCCCCCAAAATACAAATTCTTCCGTTTAAAAGATATACAAATAGAGCGTAAAAAGATTGACAGTATTCAAGAAAAAAAATACGAGTTTTTCCTAACAAAACTTACAGCTTTTTGGTATCATAGATCCGTCACTTTTGCTACACCAAAGACTATGATCATTATCCAAAAGAACATAATAATCACTATTCATTAAAAGTTCCATTTTAAATAAATAATTCTATATACATAAGAAATAAATATATATAAATGCTACAGTAAAACTTCACATTTAAACACACTGTACATAAACACCCGTACTCCGTGCGAGATGAATAAAAAAAACAAAATGCAACGCAAATAGGGCTGGTTACAGTTAAAAATGCCAAACGGTTTCGTTTTCTTTATGAAAGTTGTTGAGTTCTTTAACATATAAAATAAGTACAGTAAAATCGATTAAAAACTCTGAATATAAATTTATATTCTTTCTACAGTCAAAAAGAAATAATTTACCTCTTTTTATTTTAAAATTCTATATCCGAAACTGCTTTTGTGCTTGTTAAGCTACCTGATGTTGAAGCTCAAAATTATATGTTCAAGTTATAGAACTCCATCTGAAAGTTCATGACCACATGCATATTGTTTGTAAATAAAGGTAATTGCGAAAGAAAATATTTATGCTCCAGCTGTACAAATTTTTAGATAATTTTTAAATAATTGGTCATATTTATTCAGCTGAATATGGTAAATCAATTTCAGCCTGCAATTATTTTTTAGTATAAACATTTTGTTGGAAAAACCATTTAACCGGCGAATATTTACTAATCTTGAGCCCCATGTGGCTTTTGTTCAAAACTAAGCCGCTAATTTGTTATAACGATTGAATCAAATTCATAACTTTATATATTCTCAGAATCACATGCTCTTAAGTTTTCCGTTTTTAATTTATATCCATTAACATTTTATCGAGTTTTAAAATTTAAAAGTTGCTATTTAAGATAATTTTGTATAAATTGTATTTAAAGGAAAATAATTTTGAAGTTAATTAGATATTTACCAAAAATACCGAAATAAAATAAATGTATTTCAATTTTTAATATAAAATTTATTACGTACCTTTAGCTTGACACAGCCTATTTTGTAATAACTTTTTTTTTATTGTATTATTAGTTAATATTTTTTATCATGAGACACATTAACAACTAAAACTTAGTGAAATTTAAACTTTCTTTTAATTGGATGGTGAAATATGCTGTACTTTTTATAAATTAAGAAATTAAATAAGTGTTGAAAAATATCTAGATCTATTTTAAAGAACCCAAAAAGGAATGGTCTTGAAAAGAATATTCAATGTAATTGAAAAAAAAAATTATATCCTCAAACATATTCTGTTTCACAACTGAATGTAAAACTTCAACTACATCAAAAATGAGCTTGCATAAACATTCTCTCTTGTTACTACCAAATATAAATTATCAAGTTAAAATTCATGAGAAAGAAAACATAGTTTTAACTATCCATTTGAAACATGCTTTAAATTATAAAACTATTTGTACAAATTTGTGATTTATCTTGTAAGGATTGTAAATTTTATGGTAGTCTAATGAAATCAAGACTCTACATTATATTTTTATATTCATTTAAACTACATTATAATGTGTAATTTTTTTCCGTAGGTATAAAGTTATTGATAGACTAAAGATGGATTTATTACCAAAAGATCATAAGGATTTTGGCTCTAAGGATTATTGGAATGAATTTTTTGCCAAACAAAAGTCACAGCCTTTTGAATGGTATTAATTATGAAATTAAAAATATTTTTATATATATTTGTACATATATATAGAAAGAGAGTATTATTACTTTAGGATATGATTAATGAATAGATATATAATTCTTACTTATATATCTCTTTTGAAGAGATTATTTGTATTGCATCAAGAATTTCAGAAAATTATACTTAAAATTATTTAATTATCAGCAAATTATGTTTTATCAATTAGAATGTTTATCAAAATATGGTCGAATTATTTTAGTTATTGGTATTATTAAAGAAAGGTGATTTAAATTAGTAACATTTAATTAGTTCTAATCATTAAAAGTTTAACAAATAATTTTTTAAATAAGGTATATATGTATAGATCATCTATTTTCAGTAATAACTTTTTTTTATTTAATAGAATTGTTTTTGCTTTAAACAGGTATGGAGAATATGACAGTTTAAGTGATGTTCTTGACAAATATATTCATCCAAAAAATAAAGTCTTAGTTATTGGCTGTGGTAACTCAAAACTTTCTGCTGATTTATATGATGTTGGAATTTGCAATTCCATAAGTGTTGATATAAGTGCTTCTGTTATCAATCAAATGAAAGAAAGGTATGGAAGGGATCGTCCAAAAATGTCTTTTGAAGTTATGGATGTGTTTAAAGTAAGTCTTTGTGTTTTCCTGTTTCTTTCTTTCAACATGGTGAAGCAACTTTTCAATTACCTGACATATTTGTCTTTTAAATCTTCAACTCAGTAATTAATATTTATGTTTCTCTAATGGACTGCGTATTGGCTTGATTGAATATTAACGTCGTACTGTTCAGCTACACGAGGGCTTTTGGCGACGGACCACGTAATTTTGAACCATGGTCAAGTGACGTGGACGACACCTGAGCTGGCACCCCCCTCTCCTAACCACCACACCAACGGGAGGATGTTTCAGCTCTCGACAGATTTAACGTGCATCGCTGCCCTACACGGCGGATCTTTAGTGGTATTGGGCTCGAATTCGTGACAAGGCAAGCCACGATCCGATACCTATACCACTCGGCTACCGCGGCCACACTGCATATTGGTATTTAAGCCTTTGTAGACAGGACTAAATGTTGGAGGCATTTCATTGTGGCTCCATCTAGTGGCAGCTATCACTACCAAAATTTGACACTTGAACTCATTTTAATTCAAGCTGTCATCAAATGCCAAATGTTGCTGTGATTTAATTTTGCAGAGAACACCAGAGTTAAATTGATACTCAAGGGATCTGTAGCATGCTACATAATCATGGCATTCATGCCTGTGATTTTTTGCATCCATGAAAATCTATCGACCCCAGCCAGGATAACTCACATCCTTGGGCATGCAAAGCAAGCACATTACCTTTAAGCCTACAAGATAACTTTGTAATTAATATGAGAGACTCTTGAAACTTTATATATATATATATACTAGGAGCCCGACAGATGTCCTGTACACATGTCTTAAATCCAAAAATTTCTAACTTTTTTGAATAAGTTGTACCAATCTGGACGGTTTTGATGAAAGTTTTTATAAAAAAAGTTATTACAATACCTGACATCACATGCACAGTTACCACAATTTGACCTATCGATTGGGTGTGAGTAAATGCGTACTATGAACTAAATTGAATGTAGTAGAAGCTATTCTGAATAGAAATTTAAACTTGTTTTAATTAGAAGATAAAAAAGATAAAATTTATGCTATTTTCATAACAGGTATATTTTTTTAATGCACAGTAAATACACTTACTGTCATGCCATTGAATGCACTATATTTTTGGTTCATCCTTGTGGGGTTTAAACAAACATGCGATGGTTTGGTAACCATCGTACATGCAACATACACTGCTGGCCACCGTAAATGCAACACCCTGAAGGAAGCATGCAAATAACAGGAAATTTACAACATGCATTAGTGGAGGTGAGATATGCAAATGATTAGAATTTCAGCGCAGACACACATCACGCGCGCCTGTGGCGCAACCTCAAAGCGCTATTTAAGGTTTGGAGATTTCGATGATTTCAAGTTCGGTAATTGTGTTTTTCTTGTGGTTCTTTCAAAAAACGATCAGTTATGTCTTGCAGAAAACAGCAATCAGCTTTTGATCAAGTATCCAAATTCGACAGAGGAAGGATTGTGGCGTACCGAGATTGGGGATTATCTTTCAGGAAAGTCGGTAGTCGTGTGGAACGAAACCAAACAACTGTAATGCGGATATGTGATAGTTGGGAGGATATGCAGGAGGGTACGATGGACTGACGTGGTGGATCGTATCCATCTCAGTGCACCACGCAAGGCAGTGACGGATCGCTCAGTCACATCATGAACCATAGCACAGCACATTGAGTCTGTAGCGCATCATTCAGTGTCTGCGCATACCATTCGACGCCGTTTACAGCAGAGTGGTCTGTCCGCAAGATGTCCATTGCTTAGTCTACCCTTGATGCAGAACCACAGACGTCTCTGCCGCCAATGGTGCGATGAAAGAAGGATGTGGGTGGCAGAATGGAATGAAATTGTCTTTACTGACAAGTCACGCATCTGTCAGAGAGGATGCTGAACAGCTGCGTTATGCACCGCCACACTAGTCCTGCACCAGGTGTTATGGTTTGGGGTGGTATTGGATATCACTCTCGCACTCCTCTAGTACGCATTGCCGATACTTTAAACAGCCAGTGTTACATCTCCGAGGTGTTGGAGCCAGTTGTCCTTCCTTACCTTCAGGGCTTGGCCACAGCCATATTTCAACAGGATAATGTACGACCACACATTGCATGCATTGTCCAAAGGTTCTTTGTCAATCACCAGATTAAATTGCTTCCCTGGCCGACTCGCTCTCCGTATCTTTCGCCGATAGAAAACATGTGGTCCATGGTTGCTCAACGATTGACCCAGATTACACCCCCAGCTGCCACACCAGTTCAACTTTGGCAACATGTGGAAGCTGCTTGGTCTGCTGTACCACAAGAATACATCTGAAGTCTCTTTGAATCAATGCTGAGGCGTGTGGCAGCGGTGATTTTCAACAATGGTGGCTACTCTGGCTACTGATTCTGGCAGGAACCACA
>BMAV01007184.1:49410-69666 GCA_019973955.1 Trichonephila inaurata madagascariensis
AAAGCAATTATGCTTTTTAAGGTTTTTAATTAATATCTTTTTAACTAATTGCTATATCGGACCGAATTGTAAATCTAAACCATTCTCGAATCCACTTGAACTCCCACAAAAAATGTCATCAAAATTGGTCCAGCTGTTTAGGAGGAGTTCAGTCACATACACACGCACAGAAGAATTATATATATAAAGATTGATATAAAATATATAGATAATCATTAATAAAAAGAGTTTATGTAAAATCCTGATGACCATTTTTGCCAAACCAGAAAAATCTCTCTGGACAATGAATATATAATGCTTTTGAATGATGTAAGTTTGACTGAAATTATGGTTACATTTTGATAGATATCTCACAGAAATAAAATTATGTATTTGAACCAACATCTACAAAGATAGGATGAAATGTGTTGCTGTAGAAATTTGTCAAACGTAATATTATTTTTGTTCAGTTTCAATGACATTACATAAAATGCATCCTAAAATATTTATATTTATCTCTCTATTTTTAAATTTCTAATATTTATATTTATCTCTCTATAGAAAAAACATGCTAAGTGATCTTTAAATACAAATAAGTTTCGAAATGAGTCCTAATGCATAATTTTACTAAATTGTGGTTTCGTCAGGCAGGTGGCATTAGTCACGACAACAATTACAACTAAATTGTGGTAAAGCACTTTTAGTAGAAATGCATTTTAAAATGAAATGGATAATTAAGATATAAAATAGAGCTTTTGTTTTGAAATAATTATATTGGCTATGAATCATAATTTTGGAAAAATTATGAATTTTGTCTGTTGTATATTTAATAGAATGGAATTCTTTTTAAAGTTATTATGTGAAGGAAATATTTAACTAATTTATTTTATCAAATGTATTACTTGTAATGCTAATTATATATCAGGAAAATTAGAGTCTTATAATATTATTTTTCCAAGCAAAAATGTGTTATTTATATCTAAAAAATCCGTATATAATGCTAAATTTTACTTGTATGAATTGTTAAGGACAGTTTTAAAAGAAGTAGATATTCTACTATTCTTATATTTTGCATATTATTATAATTTTTGAACTGAATAACTATTGAATTTTTATTTCTTTACTATTGCATTACACTTTAATTTTTTTTTTAAATTTTTGTACTCCTTTTTTTTTTAGTAAAAATCAACTAAGTAGAAATAATTACATAAAATCCACATGCTAAGCAATAACATTTTCCTCTGTATAATCAGTATTTAACTTGAATAGAACATTTAAATAAAAGTTGCACATGAACATGCTATTAGAGCCCTTTGGATTTGACATTTTTTTGGCGACTGGAATCGGTCACCAAGCAACTTTATCTGAACACATGATTGATAACTTTATGAACATTTTTAAAGTTTCTCATTAGTATTTCTTCATTTTCATTGCAAAATGCCATGTTGCAAGTTCTCATAACACCTATCGCTAAATTAAGCTGCTTGACAACCATTTGTGGTTGCCAAAAAATTCATTTCACCTAAGCCCCTCCCCTCCCCCATTCTACACTTTAACCAAACATGCTTTACTAGATGCTGTAGTAGACATTTCAGCATTATAAACGTGAATATTCTTTATCACTTGTTTTATATTGTATGATGTATTTATTTTCAATAATAGAAAATAAGTTTGTTTTTATAGCTGCCTTTTGAAGAAGGGTCATTTTCTGTAGTAATTGACAAGGGCACATTAGATGCTCTTCTGACTGATACATCTCAAGAAGTGAATGACAGAATTGATACAATGTTTTCACAAATTGATAAAGTTTTACATAATGGGGGAAGATATTTGTGCTTTTCTCTGTTACAAGAACATGTGTTGAATAAACTTTTGGAATGGTTTACAGATAAGTAAGTTATAATCTTTTTTTTAAAGTTAAATTCATAATTTTTTTACAAAAAAAAAAATTCCTTAAGAATTGATATTAGTATTGTATATTTCCAAATCTAAGTCAATCTGTGTATAAGCCAAGAGTGCCTTTTCCTTCAAAAATTTTCCAGTATATGATCTGAGTTGGAAAAAAAAAAGCTCTTGTAAAACTTTCAAATATGTTGTCATAAGGACAAAAATGTCTCTTAAGAAGGTAAAATGGGTGGAATATTTTCCTTTTAAATTGTTGTAAAATAAAATGCTAATGACAATAGCTCTATTTTTGTTTACATCATCTGTAACTAACACATTTTTTCTATTTATCGGTTTGCTTGTACTCTGTCTGAGCTTTTTTTTTTACTTTCTACGTCATTTTTATTTTACCTATTTATATGGGAGGGATGAATAGTAAGAGAAATTTGTATATTACTAATTTTAAACTACAGGTGATTGCATTAGCTGAAAATTTTAATAGCAGTATGGCTGCTCAACATTTCTCTGTGTATGAATAACAAGTTCCAGAGTGGATATAAAAAAACATTTTTAATTGGGATGTACATCAAAATCCAAAGAGGCTGCATGTCACCTTTGACCTATGTTACATGCTGTGCAGGAAAGACTTGTTGCATGAGGATTGTATATGCATTCAGATATCCCAGTGAATGATTGTGAATTTTATGAACTTTTTGGATTCATACACTGACCTTGAAGATTTTATGAGACTTTTTTTCGTGCAAAATGCTCCAAAAATTTAAGGATTGAAACCACTTTCGCTTGGTTATTGTAAAATATTGGAGAATCCTTTTTTCCTAAACTGTCTTTTTTCGAGATTAGCAAGCTTGTAAGTCAATCTCCATATTTTAATTTTAAAATTGTTCTAAAAATTCTCATCTTATTCATTGAAATATATGGCAATAATGGTTTCTTCTAAATTTTTTTGTTTAAAGAAAAGGTAAATTGATTTTTAAAAAAGGGAAAACACCATAAAAAATATTTACTAATGAGTTAAATTTCTGCTTTAGATACATTATTATTATCATTTTAACACTAGTGTTGTGTTTCATTACTACTATCTTGGCAAAGTTTGGTGACTTTTTATGAAGGAAAATGAATATGATTTTTTACAAAGTTAAAGTTATTTGCTATGTGCATTCATATTTATACAAACATAATTTAAGTTTTGAATATTTTTAAAAATTTTATATGACTGTGTTTCAATGAATATATTTAAGAATAAATTCAAAGTAACTTAGTGCCATTCATTATCTTGGTACCACACCTGATATAATTCGATACCTCTGTGTTTTCTTATGCTGTTTTGTTGACTCCCCAAATTCTTTTGAAATGTTTGAAATCAGATTTATAAAATTATATATGTGATTGGCAGTTCTTTGCTCAATGTGAGCTTCTTCAAGTTATTCCTCTTTATTAACAAAACAGTATAAGAAGAGAATTAAGCACTTCTATTTTATACGTGCATTTGAAATTCTGCATCCTCATTATTGGAAATTCAGATAATGCTGGGAAAAAAGAGGGAGGAGAAAAATATGTATCAAAGTGCAGGAACTAAACTTTGATGGAATTGGTACAGCTGTTTATTAAAGCGAAACTGGAAACCACTCTGATGGTTAATGCAAATGATAGATATCAGACTATCATAATTTGAAATACTCTGTAATTTTGGTGGCTTCACCAAAGAAGTTAATATAATAAGCAAGTACTGTTATTTTTAATTACTAGTTGAATACCTAAAGTTTTAAAAGTGAATTATTTCCTTCCATATTCTGAAGAAAAAAGATCTGTGAAATAATTTCACTACCTCACTTATTACAGTTTTCTGAATTTTAATTTTCTAGTCTTATTTTTTTTGTTTCACTTTTTTTTTACTCAAATATTTTTTTCAAATTGACAAAAATCAGTAACCCTTAATTTCTGCTTTTCAACTTTTATTTAACAAATTCATTTCTAATGATTTATCTGAGTAATTATGCTCTTTTTATATGTGATATAGCTATCTTCTTAACATTATATATTGTTTTATATGTTGAAGAAACATTTTTCTTAATTTCAATGTGCTCTCATTGTTTTTTTCATCCCAACAAAGATCATTGTAGCTTTCTTTACCGAAGTTTAAAATATGCATGCATATGTGTAATATATTACAGTAATTTTACTTTTTTTATAAATTCATTTATATATTCATTAATTTTTATTTATTTATCTTTTCCTTTGTTTCAGGGGATGGCTTATTAGATTTCATAGATGCGAACAAGCTGAGGCAAAACGAGAAGATTCACTGGCATTTCCTGTGTATGCTGTAGTCATAACAAAGCTTAGGAAAATTCCTGGTGCACCTCCTGTAAGTACCTTGTTTGAATTCTTTCTAAGTACTTTTATATCTTAGTAAAAAAAATGTGTGAACTCCATTTTGAGTAGTATGACTCAACTAAAATAAAAGTTGGAGGCAAAAGATTAACAAATATCAAAAACATTTCAGTCTTCATGCTATTTATTTTGATATGATTCAATATTATTTAGGTTAACTCTTCATGGGGTTTGTATAACATAGCAATATATTAATATGTAAACATTTTGCCAAACAAGTTTACTTTTTATGAAAAATGATGTTTACAATTAAATGTTTACATCTCAGATAACCATTAAGGATATTGATGATGGTTAGCACCACCATCAACCTGAAAAATGATATGTCTTTCAAGTTGTTCTGCACATTAACGAAAATGAAAATGTGATACTGTTTGTGCTGTTGTCAATGTTTATTAAACAAAAAAAAACTATTTTATAGCCCTGGGTTTGTGTATGAGCAACAGCTCTTTTTTGCATTTCAGTAATCATTTTTTTACTGTTTGTATACGATGCAGTTTTGTAGCTTTCAAGTTACAGTGGGCTATCATGTTAAATTTTGGTATATTTAAGATTATACTGCTGCAATACACTATTTTTTTTTTTCCTGGAAAAAGACTTAACAGAGAAATTATATGTAAGTACTCCAATTAATTTCAATTTAAATGGCTAAAAATCATTTGTATACTGTAATTACTTATTCATTTTATAAAAATATGTCTATATTATTTAGAAGATTTATTATGTTAAATCAAACATGTGTTTTTTACGACCGCATTGTTTTTTCCCCATTAATGTTCTCCTTGGTACTTTGTGGATGATTTAAATTTATTTTACAGAATTGTTGATGAAAAGTATCTATTTCTTTCTTATTTGTAATATTCATTGCTAATGTTTGTATAGTTATTTTATAAATAACTGTAAGTAATTAAGGGCCAGTCTGAAGATAGATGTATTAGTATACTTATGCTATAAGCATATTAATACATCTATCATTGATGGCATTATTGTTTTTAAATGAAATATATATCATTCTAATAGTATTACATGAATGGTTGGATATAGTTTCAATTCTAAAAGTGTTAATCTTAAAAAATTCTTTAAAAAAAGTTTTTCATTCTAAAATCTATTTGAGGATTTAATATACATGATCTCAATTAACATTTAATGTATGAAGTTAATTTTAACGCACTACTTTTTAAAATAAATTTGTTATTCTTACAATTGAATCTTTCTGTTACCACACAGGTTTTGGAGATAGTTCATTCTGGAATTGCAACTCCTCAGAGATGTACATCAATAAGTGATATTTTAGATCATGTAAAATCTGCTCAACATTATGCTTTTTTAAAGCACTATTTAAATAAAAAGTAAGTTAAAAAGTATATTTATATCATTATTATTAATAATAAAAGAAAAAAAGAAATTTTCTCCTCTGAAAACAGTTGTATTTAATTAGCTGATTATATATATTGTTGTTGATATTTCACTACATAAATCAAATCTACCAGTGGCTGAGTAGTAGTGTATCGCGCTTCTATGCCTTACGTCCGGGGTTCAAATCCCGGGCTAGACAAGGCCGACTCAGCCTTTCATCCCTTCAGTGGGTTGATGAATGAGTACTAAGCTTGCTTGGGAGCTAAACACTGGGGGTTTTGCATCAGACTGACCACTTGACTGAAACATCTGCACATGCACCCCAGCACCTAAGGTAACGTAAACTGAGACAGGCACAGCAAGCCTTGGCCCTCATGGGCTGTTGCGCCTCTGAGTTCAGTTCAATATATATATATGGCATATTTCAATGACCCAGTAACCACAACGATTGAGTTCAAAGTGTTTATTCAGTGAACGGTGTTTCTCTTTTGTAGGGAAAACCTGGAGCAACGTGTTACAATGCTTTTTAACAGGCATGAGAACCCCTACTTAGGGGGACGACGATATTTAAATGGGGAAAGTCAGAAGAGATAGCGAATAGTCCAATTCCTCACAAGCCGTGATTTATGGGGTTTTCCAGGATTCTACTGGTTCTGTCCTAGACCGAGGTGGTACTAAGTCTACAGGGAAGTTTAGTGTCTGGAGGGGAAAAGCTGACATAATATTTCTTTTATTTTGCATCATCTAAGCTCTCAGAGTTAAAGGTTATGAATATAAATATCTATTTTTATATTACATATATATATATATTATTATTATTATCTTGTAATAGAGGTCAGTTATTTTATTTTTAAGAAGTTGTCAATATATTTATAAAGTAAACATATTTAAACTTCTTTAATTATTACTTTCTAACTCTGTTAATACAGAAGCTTTTTTTAAGTAATAGCATTTGATTAGTAATATTTTTTTCTTTTAAGTTATAACCGATTTTGATTGATTATTACAAAATACTAAGCTACTATATAGCTGAATCATTGATTACTAAAAAATTGTAAGTTATTAATGATTGGCATTAACCCTAATTGTAAATTGTTAATAATTTGCGTTAACAATTTACAGTTAGGATTCTTTTCCTAAAATCCATCTCTATCTGTTGACCAGGATAATTCCTTGGGTATGTCTTGCATGTCACGCCTTAGCCATTAAAAGTAACCTATGCATCTTTATTATCTTTGCATTGTCAGTTTTATTCGTAGATAATCTTTTGGTATGTTGGATTATGTGAGTTTGTGGAAAATTTTTATTCTATTTTGAAAAATTATTTTGCTTTTTTGTGAATTAAAATGCTATTTTCACCTCTCTTCATTCCACCAAGTTTATAGGTCTGCCATTTTTAAACTTGGAACAAACTAGCAGAATTTATATTATTAGAATATCTTGTAGTTTGGTTGATAAAAATCATTAAAATTTCTGCTTTTTAAAAATCTTAAATTGTTATGATGAAATGTGTGTTGTTCAAACAAAATTCTTAACTTTTGTTTTCTAGTGGGGTAAAATATTCTTAATTTGAGTTTTTCTTTTTTTAAGAGATGTGGTTGAAGAGGATATTTGCCTTGAGCTGTGTTCTCCTGATACAGGACAAGTAAAATATAGAATGTTTGTAGTAGATAGAAAGGAGAAATCTAGTCTGAAATTTGCCATATTTGTTGTCTTTCAAGGAAGGTAATAATATGTTTTTAATATGTATTTCTAAAAAAATATGAAAAAACTACATGTTACAAAGTGAGGTAATGGTGTACTTCATGTTTTTGGAAGGTTTCTTTTTTTTGTATTTATTATTTTTTTTAAGGTTACAAACAAAATCATTGTTTCTACTTGCAAAATTTTAAATATATTGTTTGATTTTAGTTATATTTTCATGAATCAAAGAAGTTTTATTTTTGCAGCTTTTAACTATCATTATATCTCAGTCAAAATATTTATACTTTTCCTGAAATGATATGATTTAGTAGTAATCATAAGCCAATTGCAATAGTTTTGCTTGTAAAATTTTACAACAGTCAGATTTTGCGAATTTTAATCCTTGAAATGTAACTAAGAAGTTTTTATGTCAAATGATATTGTATAAGCTTTATTATGCATCATATTCCTACATTTTGTGCTTGTATGGGATGTTAGAGAAAAGTAATTTATGTACTTTTTCATAGAGAAACTGAATGGCTTTTTTCAACACCTCAAGGACGCCAGCAGTTAGCAACCAATGTCAATTGTGAAAGACTGATAGTAGTACATCTGTTAAGAGATAATGTGTATGGCAGCTTAGAAGAAGTTAAAAATGATCTCTCTGCAAAAGTATTGGAACTTGCTCCTGCCTCATGTAAAGAACAGGTATTATTTTCAAGTAGATAATATAATTTGTAACTGTTAAATTAACTCTAAGAATTAAAATTTATTTCTTAAAAAAAATCTGTTTCTAAGCTAAATTCTTTATTGCAGTTTGATTTGAATGTCAACTTTAACTGTATAACTAAATTAATTGCTATTTGAAATTAGTCTATTAGCAAAAGCCAAAAAAACTAATATTGATATGCTTTTAATTATTTAATTGAAGTCATAGAATAGACATTACAGACCCTTAAGTACTGAATATGTATATGATTTAAATTTTGTTTGCTGATTAATAATTTGTACTTTTAAAAGTCTTTTCCAAAAACAAAACAAAAAAGTGTGATTTTACAGTAATTAAAACTGAAACATATATATTTAGAAAAAAAATTGTTTTTGTTGCTAAAACATACTTTTATGAACCATCATATTATGTAATACAGCTTGTGTATCAAGAACGATATAATGATATTTAATTTATATGAATTTGTTGACATTGAGTAACATATATTTGAATGAAATCAATATTTTATTTGTTACAGTACTGTACAGTAAATAAATTTTGAAGAATTCCTAAACATGTATTGTAGGCTGACTAGTGCATGTTTCACAATCATAAGTTATTTAATATCTTCAGCTTGGTGTTTTCCTATCAGAATTGTATAACGGGATTTTAAACAATACAATCCCGTTTTTTTCTTCCACATTGAAAAATATGTTGTTCATTATTCAGTCTATTGTCCGCCAAAGATGTGGATGAACATGTTCTTTTTCCTAAAAATCAACTAATCTATAAGACTTTTGACAAACTTGTAATATCTCATAGATATTACATGTTTCCATCCATCTTAAAATCAGCTGATATTTTTTTATATATTTCAGTAACTACCATATTTTTATTTGATTTCTTCTGTTATATCACTAAATAACATCTAGGAAATGCATTTCTCAAAAAGATGCACTGAAATAAATTGATTCCCCATAATCATTTATGAACTTTAATGTCCTGTCTGAGAGGACATCCGAGCGATAAACTAGAATTATTATTTCCTTCAGAACAGGTAAGGGAGTGTAGAGAGTTAACTTTTGTAAATATTAGAAGAATGTTATATTATTAATTTTCTGTAATATATACCTTGGCTTTCATATATATGACTAGTAGAATTAAGGAATTGTGTATAGCTGTTGTATTATGTGTCCAAATTTTCATACAATTTTGGCTTAAATTGATTACTGAATAATTCATTAAATTGGCGTTATAATTTTAAATAATGATAAGTATAAACAAGCTGAAATTAATTAATTATTTCTAACAGTGAAATGAATTCCTTAGAAACAAACAGTAAAAACTTTTTGATGTGTGAATATAAAAAGTACAAGAAAATAATACATTAACTGATTATGTAATGATAATTCTACTATTGAATTATATTTTTATAATTAATGTGTATCAAAAAGATACACATTAAGAAATGGAATGTGATGAATGGGATATGATCTTTCTTTTTAGGTTCCAATATTATCTCTAGGAGACGACGTTGGTCAACGAGATGTTAAATGTAAAGGAAAAAGTGATATTAGTGGTGAATTTGTTGTTGAAGATGTTCTCTCTAATAATGATGACCTCTATAGAAGGCTTATTTTCCTTAATAGTCCTTACATAATACAGTCAGAAGCAAAATTAATGTTGGGTAAATAAGTTTATAATTAGTTTTCTGTTAAAAGAAGGCTTTTTTTTTTTATCATTAAATAATTTTATTTACATTGGTTTTCTAAATTAATCAGAAACATGGATGTTTCTGATTTCTTCAAACGTATTCGATGTTTAAAAGTTATATGCTACATATTTATTTTCTAATTCTTATCTCTTTTTTATCAGCTAAAAAGAAGAAGAAAGGATCATCTAAATTACAGATAAATTTTGATTATATTGCTTGTGATCATCATATTGCTATTATTTCAGGATTTGCATTTCTGAAAGATAAAATGCTATGTGAGTATCTTACAGAATTTTTTTATTTGATTTTTTTTTTGTAATAAATATTTAGAATAAATATGTTCTAATTATTCTATAAAGCAATATTCTTTTAATTACATTTTAATCATTTGGATTTTGAAACTTAATTATACATGTATAATTAAATTTCCAATAATAAAAAGTTATTACATAAGTAATACTGTAAAATCCGGCATATAACATACAATTCTAACACAAAAAATAAGATTGAAATTTATGGGTGTTTGTTATAAGCCGTATATAAAAATAAGAGCTTTAAAATGAAAAAAGTTGAGCATAAGAACAAAAAATTAGACTTCTACATTGATTGAAGTCCTGTTTACTTAAAAGAAATGACATTCCTTATGAACACAAAGGGTTGCTAGTTCTAGAAGTATAATTTCTTTTTCTAAAGCTATGGATAATTTCTTGAATAAATGACTTCAAAGTATAATAGCATTGCACACATTTATTTCAAACTTCTGTGTAAAAGAGGAGGTGCGTGTTATATTCCGGACATTGCAGTAATTAATCATTGTAATATGTAATGATCTATTACTTAAATAATCATCTGTTGTAATATGATAACCCCCGTGCAGCTTCTGTGTGACATTAATTCTTTAAAAAAAAATCTAATCTATTATAATCTGTATATTTTTTATGCATTATATTACAGAATTTATATGAATTTTATGAGAAAATATTTCTAAATGTAATGAATCACTTTTTCTTGTTGTGATCCATCTTGTTTTTAATATGAAGAAAAACTACAATATAAGGTTTTTTAATCAATCCCCCCCCCCCTCTCTCTTAATGCACAATGGGTACTTTTGAAGAATTTTGTGTGTGTGTCAAATATATTTTTTAAGTAATTGTAATATATCTTAACATTTTTACAGGTCCTAATATATTGTTGATAGGATTAGGTGGTGGAACTTTGCCAATGTATATTCATAAGCATTTTCCAGATGTAAGTATTCCCAAAAATGTATTAGAATTTGTTTTTAATCACTCTTTTAGAATTACTGAATAAATGTAGGTACATAAACTATACTTTATTAAAAAAAAATTTGAGTTTTTAAATCGTTTTGAAAAATTTATTTTTAAAAGAATTTTAATTTTCTGTTAATTATCATTTTCAAAATTAATTTAAAAACAATTATTTATTGCATTTTTGAAATCTAAAAGCAAATAAAATTTTGTGTCAAATGAGTATTGAAATAATTACTTAAAAATTTCATTTATACTGAAATTATAATTGTACTGCTCTTGAATATTTTAGAAGTCCCCTCTTATGAATGTTTATTCTAAATTTTTAAAAAATCTCAATGAACACTTAATTTATTATTAACTAATTAATTTAATTTTATAAACATGTCTCTCTACAATTATTAACCATTTCAAAAATACAGAAAAATTTCTAAAAGTTTACCTTACATGAAATTGGAAAAAAATAGTCAACAAGTAAAAAAAGTAAACCTATGGACTACCTGTTGTATTGAATTATACATGCATTTCACTTCCCAACATGATTTTACCAAATGAACTCATAGTAATAAAGATTCATTAAAATCACTTTTGTAACTTTATTTAGAATCAGTACCTATGCAATTTTCACATATTCTTTGGGTAAAAGAAGGGAAAAGAACTGTTTATTTTTATTCTAATTATAAAAAGGTTTATAATTAGAATTAGAATTCTAATAGGTTATTCTATTAGGTTTATAATTAGAATTAGAATTCTAATTATAAAGATAGCTAATTAAAAGGTTTTCTCACTTCATTTTTGTCATGAGGAAAATTCCAAGTATGTTGAATAATGGTTCTTTTATTTAATCAAATGTCGTCTTGGTGGCTTAAAGGTAGCCTGCTGGCCTTGTAAGCCTAAGGTTACGGGCTCAAACCCAGCTAGAATTGATAGATTCTGTACGTGAAAATCGTAAGTACACGTTTCATATGATTATTTGGCATGTTAAAGATCCCATGAGTATCGATTTGGCTCTGGTACTTTCGGCAAAATTGAATCACAGCAATATTTAGCATTCGACAAGAGCTTGAATTGAATTCATTCAAGTAGTAGAAGCAGCCAATTGATGATGCCATCAACTAAGTGGCCTTTACCCTTGGGGACTTGCTATATCTACAAAGGCTTAGCTACAATCCTTAGCTGTACCCTACCTTAGCTATATAGATAATTAAATTCAAAACACAAGCTATTCACAAAAAGAAAAAAAAAAATGGAAATTTTTTTCAGAAATTGTTAGAATTGTTTCAACTTGTAAAAAGAAATATTTCAACTTTTGGCAAAATAGTAAAACTAAATAGTAATAGTAAATCTTGTAAACTTAATCTAATTTATATCTAGAAATATAGTAAATTAACCAAATAATAATATTAATTTTAGTATAAAATAATATGATAAAAGTTTGAACATTACACTTGCCTCTTGATACTGAATGGAGTCATTTAATCAAGTTATAAAAGTTTAATGAATTTTAAATTGTGTATCATTGTCCAAATGTTCAATTTAAAACTTGCAAAGGCAGTCAATATTAAGAATATAAATCGTTTATACTCGAATCTAAGCTGCACCCCAAATTCTCAACAAGTTTTTGCAAAAAATGAAAAATAGTATTAAATA
Organism: Trichonephila inaurata madagascariensis; assembly: GCA_019973955.1. Taxonomy (NCBI): domain Eukaryota; kingdom Metazoa; phylum Arthropoda; class Arachnida; order Araneae; family Nephilidae; genus Trichonephila; species Trichonephila inaurata. Next base: position 62,066 of record BMAV01007184.1, read on the forward strand.
GTTTATGGATGTCCAATTTTACAAAATTAAAATAAATTCGAAATGAGAACTAATAAGAAGAGAATACTTAGTTATTTTACCAGTATTTTAACCTTTTAAATAAATACATGAACTAATGCTCTAATTGTGCATTAGTTCATGTTTTTATTATTTTTCAAATTTTTTTTCATTCTCTTCTAAACCGCACCCGATTTTCAGTAGTATTAACACTGGGAAAAAGTACAGTTTAGATTCGAGTATAATATAGTAAATATTAGGGTTATAAATATATGAAATATGTTATCTAGGGAGCTTTTGTGTATTTTGATTTTAGTTTATTGGATGTTTGCATCAAATTTCATTGAATATTTCTTTTTAGGCTAATGTGGAAGTTGTTGAATTAGATCCTTGCATATTAGATGTTGCTAAAAAATGGTTTAATCTAGTGACTGATAATAGATTACTAGTACATATTGCTGATGGTCTTACATTTATTCAAGAGGCAGTAAATAAGGGTATGTTTTATTTTATCAAAAGTTAATTTTTATTTATTAAAATTTAAAAATATGAACAAGTTTTTTTCTCCCTCTCCAATCCTGTTGTTTCAGCTTTTATATTATTGATCTTTTTCCACTGGAAAGGATGTAATAAATGTTGGCAACATTTGCATATTTCTATTTCTGCTAATCTGCTATTTCTGCTTTTATTCACCACTCATCTTGCCTGATCTTTATATTATTGCTAAGATTACATGATTAAGATTTTACATGGTTGGATCTTCATTTTGTATTTTAAATAAATATTTATGTAATATAGGTTCATTTTTTTATAAAATAATTTTTTCTTCAATGTTGCAATGAAATTATTAGTTTTCAAATTTTAACTACTTTTGAAAGCAAGGAACTTTATAATGAGATTTATTGGTAAGAAATAAACATTCAGTATGTCCACTTAAATCCCTTGCCACCCTCTTAACTTTGCAATGGCTGCTGCTATATACATAAAAGTACTGTATAGGTATAGTAAAGTAGTCATGTTCTACTGAATAAAATCACAGAATGGCACAACCTGATGGTAAACTGCAGAGTTAGCATTCCTTATCTTGAAAATGGAATGAGTTTGGGGGAAAAGAGATTTACAAAGTTGTAGAGCATCATTGATTTAGTACAAAAAGACACTTTGTGGACATAAAGAATAGAATGGCTAAATCACACATTTGTGTTTTCATGATTTCCTATACTGTGGCATGAAAAAAAGACGATTCTGAGAAAGAAAAGAACAACTAGTTATAACAGTATACCTTTATTTGAGAGGTTCAAACTTCTCACCATCAGCTGCAATGCACGTTTGAATCCTCTGTTGAATGTCACATTGCACACGTTGCAGCATAGAACACAACACTTTGGCACAAGTGTCCTTTAATGTCCTACAATGTTTGTGGAAGGGTAACGTACTCCTGCGGTTTCAGGTATCCCCACAATAAAAGGTCCAGTGGAGTCAGATCAGGCAAACATGGAAACCATTCTTCAATACTGCCATACCCAATTATTTCGCCAACATGACAACGCTACTCCTCACAAAACATCTCCAGTGAAGCAGTACCTTATCAAGGAATTCGGGAACCAAATAATTGGCCTGTGTTCGTCTAAACTTACTCTATTGGGCTTTTTCCTGTGGGGATATCTGAAGCAGTAAATAGACAGAATTAATTATATTACAGAAAATAAATTTTTACAGTTAAAATTTACACTTAAAAGTAGTAATGCTGGTAAATGAAAATTACACCTTTGAAGGTACTGTGGATTGATGCAGACAAAGTCCTTGCATCTGTCCATTGCACTTCCTGTTTACGGAATGTCCTAGGGGTTCTAATGTTTCAGTTGGGGTAGGAAGGCAGGTAAGTATGGCGTGCTCAGTTACAGTTAAGTGAGGAGTGTAGGAAACACCCACTCTCACCCTATATATATTTATTTATATATATGTAAATTTTGTTCAAATTTTCAATCTTTAATAAAATACTTTCTATTCATCCATTCAAGTTCAAATACATTTTTTTAAAACTTGTAGTGGATGACACTTGATGTTAATACAGTTTTTTTCAAATATTAATTCATGAATTAAATGAAAAAATGAATAAATAGTAACAAACAGTTAGTAATAATAGTAACAATTGTCCAACATGATATATAAAAAGGGAAATGGAAAATTGCAAGGAAAATCGCTTTCTATTTTGTCACTTAATATTGTGATTCTATCATATGTATATACATTTTTATATTAATTGTAACTATATAATAAAAAGTAACTAAAACAAAAATTTTCTTAGTTGACCTAAGTAGAAATTGACTTAAATTTTTTTTTATATTACTTGTTTTTATTAGCTTAAGAAATATGGGTACTTACATATTAACCCCATATGAGAAATTTAAGCCACAGGTTTACATAGTACAGTAATCTACTTTATACTATCTTGTGGGCAATTGCTTAGTATTTTCTGGAATAAACAAAAACTTCTAAAAGTCATTGGTTAAAAGTAAGCAGTGAAAAAATGAAATTGTATGATCCTGTTAAAAATAAAAACAGTGGCATTTTGTATAATTTAATCTTGAACTTAAGTAAATTACTAAGTGTTGTTCTTTGTTCAAATGTAGGTTTGAAATATGATATTGTAATTTTGGATGTCGATAACAAGGATATGTCATTGGGTATCAGTGGTCCACCTGTAGCTTTTCTAGAAACAACAGTGCTTCAAAACATGTCAGAACTTGTTTATGATTCAGGTATATTTTCAAATTTTTATTCTTAAAAATTGTGTTCTAAAACAAATTTATCAATAAAAAGATATATTAATTTTAGAAGAGAATGGTAATTTGTGAGGAATTTTGTTCTTTTCTAATATTTATATTGTTTTACTATCAAGGTAATGCATTTTACCACCATTACAATGGTAAAAAAAATTGTCATTAAATAATTAAAAGTTAATATTTTGAAGTTGTTTTTTGAACTACTTATTATAAGCATTATTCAAAATGTTTGATGTATTTAGTTTAACAACTTTTATTTTTAAATATATTTAAGAGCTAAAAAAAATTTTTTTTAGCATAATAATTTATGTATACAAATTAAATTAAATATATTTATCTTGCAAGAAAGAAAACTTTAAATTTGAAAACTTAAATATGAAACAGAATAAAGTTTACAAGTGAATTTTTAGTACTCTGTAATTATATTAGCATTTTACTATGTTTTATAAATTATTTTTGTTACTCATTTTAAAGAATATTTTCATTAAATTGTTTATTAACTAGATTTTTTTGTACTTATGCATTATCACAACCGTATTGGCGACATTATATGAAACAAAGCACATGGTTTTTGATTTAGCTTTAACAACACATGTGAAATCAGGGTTGCCAACTTGGCAAGTTATCTTAAATGTTGGCATTGTTGTGATAGTACATAAATATCAATGTTTTTCATGAATTTCATAAATGAAAATATTTTATATATATAGCTAATATTTTTTTAGTATTTCACTGAATATATAACCTACTCCCTTTTTTTTTTATTTTGTATTTACATATACAGTTTCAAAAAATGTCTTACTTTTTATGTATTATAAATAGATTGTGGTATTGTTTATTCATAAAAGTGATCAGCTATCTTTTCTTTAGGTTTAGTCTTCATTAACCTTGCATGTCGTAATTCTGAACTTTACAAAGAAGCCTATTCTAAGTTGAAATCAGTGTTCAAAGTTATGTATTCTCGAAAGATTCCTGAGGAAGTAAATGAAGTAATATATTGCATCAAGACTGATGATCAAAAAAACATTTTAAACCAAACTATGGACAATTATTCTTCTTTAACATCATTTCTTGAAAAACGAAGCACATATGGTGATGTTTTTGATGTTGCTGATTTAGCATCATGCTTGACTGAAATTACATAATAATTAATGCTTTATTATGTATTAAACAAATAAAATTGTTTTTATATTATATGAAATAGAGAAATAGCATAAAGTATTTTATTGCACATATTGAAATTCTTTTAATTTGAAAAGTTATACCTAAGTGACTGAAAAAATTGCTCCTCTTTTTGTGACTTGGGAAACATAAATTGTCAACAGCATTTTAGAAACATAAAATTACAACATGCAATTCTTCATTTTGTTATTGGAAAAAAAAATCACAAAGAAATTGCTTGGAACTGCAACATTTTATTTGCACTCTCTAAATGTAAAAAATTTTAGCAAAAGTACTTGTTTTTAATTACTGAAAATGAATACTAGTTAATTCTTTATCTACTGCAGTTTTTTTCATGCAATATATATTTTTTTTTTGAATCACTACATTGAAAATTAAGGGATATACATAAACAAAAATACTCAACTTTGGGAAAATTAATCCGTTAGAGCTAATTAATTAATTAAAGATATTCAACTGTAAAATTAATTATATAAACTGTTCACTTAAAATACATAGTTCAAATCGTTTTCTAAGGTCTTCATAAAAACTTAACTCAGTGGCGTGACAGCCCATGAGAGCCAAGGCCTACTGTGCCCAACTCAGTATATGCGACCTTGGGTCCTGAGGTGCATGAGCAGATGTTCTGATCAGGTGGTCAGTCTGTATGGTAAATTTTAAAACATGGTGAAAGGCAATTTTTATCACAATTCAAGACAAAAATATGGTTTTTTTTCCTTACCCATTTTTTCATTACTCTTTTATATGCAACTCATAAAACAATGCCTTCTCAATCTTGATTTCTTTTTGGTAGAAGAAATAACTTGTAAAAAATATCTCTGTCAATCTTAAAGAGCTCAGAAAAATTCCTGGTTGGCTTTTTTTTTTCGTTTTTTCTCATTCACTATTCTTCCATGCTTTTTGATCTGACAATCAACTGATTCAAAAATTTAAATGAGAGTATTTTTCTCTTAGCTTCTGGTATAAAACAAAAGCTATCCAGTGATATATCAAAAAGATGAAATAATTTTTCTTCTTTATCTTTTCTTTATGAGGATTGCAAATAAAATGTATCAATACCTACTTAATCCACTATTTTTTTCCCAGACTTTATTCTTATGATATTGCACTTTAATCATTCCAAGATTGTTTATAGTAGATAACACGATTATAATGTTTTTACCAATCCATTTGATGATACATACCTGTAATCTTTGAAAAGCATGTATTTCGGTTTTTCTATTTTGTTTTTTTTATTATTACTAAATTCGTTTTGGAAACTCAGTGGTTGAGTGGGAATGTGTCACGCTTCTATGCTACAGAGGCAGGGTTCAAATCTTAAGTTGGGCAAGGTCAATTCAGCCTATCACCCCTTCAGTGGGTAAATAAATGAGTACCAGGCTTGCTTGGGAACTAAACACTGGGGGTTTCGCATCAGACTGACCACTTGACCAAAACATCTGCACATGCATCCCAGCACCTAAGGTCATGTAAAATGAGATAAGCACAGTAGGTCTTGGCCCCCATGGGCTGTTGTGCCACTGAGTTCAGTTCAGTACAATTCTTTTTGAAGATTCTTTTCTTCTAAAGTTCACTGTTCCACACATATCTCATTATTTGCTGAGATTGTAAAGATTACTAAATAGAAAACCAACTTCCAAAAGCAGTAGCAAAGCTGTTAGTACTGAGAATAAAGAAATGGTTATTGTGAAAACTTCCGAACCAAATTTGACGCGTCTTCCTCTTCTTCAAATCGATATCTTCTATTGCAATTCTTACAAAAATAGCTAGATTTTTGAAAACAATCCAAAAAAATAATTCATAGCAACGATTATCTGAAAAAAACCCAGAAAAATGTGCATATCTGAAATCCTTACTAGGAAGAAATGCTTTATCTTCTATTTGTGTGTGGTTTCACTATCAGTGATCAAAATTATGATTCTTCAATTAAAATTCTGACAGAACGCCTTGGGAAAATTGATATTGTGATTAGTTCACAAATGAATAAGGTTTTAGCTATTGAATCACTGTGAAATATTTTGTACATTAAAGGACTGAGAAAGTTATACAATCGATGTGAAATACAAATAAGTTCAAAATACTGGTTGATGCATCCTTGACATCAGACATATTGCATTATAAGAAAGAATACAGCAACATAACAATATGGAAAAGATTACAGGGCATATCAAAAAGTGGGAAATCATGAATAGAGATAAAACATTTAACTCGAGAAAAGTCTGTCTATTATGGAGTGTGACCATCGTACACTGATATACTAGTCTTACAATGAGCTATTATGCTGTTTACGAGGATGTCAATAAATGTTCGTGGCAACAAATCCAATTTTTGCAAAAGTGTGACTTTTAACTCCTGGGGGAGGGGCTTTGCTTAGAAATGGTTCTTGTAATGTTGTGTGACTAGGGTTTTTTCCCGCGTAATTCATATTTTTTGTATTTCCGGGAACGAAAATCGGCTGCTCTTAAGCTTTTTCACTGATATCGTGAATGTCCCTGGTCACCTTCCGAACCGTCTCTTTCAACCCTCTTAGGTGTTTCTCTCTCGCGCCCCCTACAATTTCTGATTGGCAGGAACTCTGGTCTGCACCCAGTGCCAGTCACCATTGGTTCTTCCTGGACAAAAGTCTGTCTGGACTGAAATCCTCTAGTCAGCGCGTGCATCGTAAATCTTACGAAGGGTCTATAAATCGCCCTGTCACTTTGACACTGAGAATACTATCCTTGGCATTTCTTCCTCACAATAGCCGACACTTCTTTCCTTTCATGTGGCAAGGTCACATGTTAGAGGGAACGAAAGAATAGACAGCAGTGGAAACAGGTGTGTCTTTTTCCATAGTTCGCTGTGAAGAAAATGCCATCTATACTCCGTTTCACCTTAAGTTGGCAGCGCTGGGAAGGGTACGCGGACCAAATCACAGCCACTACAGGGTTACTCTAGGAGAAGAGTGTGACTATAACAAATAAAATTCTCCATATTTGGCGAGCAAAAAAATTACTTACTCTTAAAAAATTTGTTCATTAAAATTGTATGAGTTTTTTTTTTTTTTTTTGATAATAGTATAAGCCCCTTCTTTAATCGAAATATTTAAGAGTTTATGTTTCAATATGTTTATATAAAAATATTGATTAATTAACTAGCAAAAAACTTTTCTCGAATAAAATCTCAATAGTTCCCAACATATTGATTGCATTTTTTTAAATGAAAAAATACGGTTAAATTGTAATTCACATGCTATCATTACATTGATTTTTTTAAGTGACTTATGCTATTTTCAAAATAAACGGCTCATATATCTTTAGTTTCTTAATTTCATTTATTACATCTGTTTATAAAATAAAAATTTCTATATATCTTGTTTATAAATAATTAATCATCTGTTTTCCATTATTACTGTTTTAAATCAGTTTGTAATTATTATTCATATTACATGTAAATGCCGTTTATGTACGTTAGCTTAAGATATACAGAAGTAAATAATAGAATTTGGGGATTAATTTCAAAAATTTATCAATATTAAAACTTACAATCTTTTATAAAATTTACAGTTTATCTGGAAAAAAATATCTCGATGCATACTTCAAAAATTATGTTACTAACATTATATGCAAAGTTTATATATTCAGCTCAATAAGTATA